>JANTCA010005653.1:9236-30012 GCA_024741275.1 Chironex yamaguchii
ACAAACAGACTTAAGATCAGCAGTAATTATTCAACAGGACCTAAAGCAATCATTCTTTTATGCCTTATTGAAGTAATATTGTCAAAGATACGCATTTGATGAAAGGTATTTATTGATTTTCTAATTCTCAAACATGACAAACAGACTTAAGATCAGCAGTAATTATTCAACAGGACCTAAAGCAATCATTCTTTTATGCCTTATTGAAGTAATGTTGTCAAAGATACACATTTGATGAAAAGTATTTATTGATTTTCTAATTCTCAAACATGACAAACAGACTTTTGATAATTTATAGATTCCAAGGTTGGTTTTGGAGATTTAGTGGGTCCAGATGGGAGCTCCATAATTGATGATAGGTGGATAAAGGCTAGGTAGGTGGCGAGTATGGATTCCTTGTCCTGGCCCCAGCAGGTGCCAGTAAATGCTTTGAGGCTGTTGTTTCTTTGGGAGGCTTTGGAATTGACTGTTGTAATATGGGAATAGAAGGTGAAGTGGGTGTTGAAGATGACACCCAGGGTCTTGGGTTTCTTGTTAAGGGGAAGGAGAGAATAATTGATGCTCACATCTGAATGGCAATCAGATTAGTGGCAGTCTGGGGGGAAGAGGGTGACTTGGCTTTTCAAGACTCAATATCAGGGAGATGTTGGACATGTTGTGGAGGGTGTTAAGCTATTGGGACAGATGGCTTTCCATGGTTGGGAGGTTGGGGACCAGAGGCAAAAATGGTGATATCATCAGTGTAGGATACTATTTTGATGTCATCTGGTGGGAAATGAAGTTCAAGACGGTCAGTGAAATCACTGAACCTTGGGGCACGCCTGTGTCAACTTCTCTGGATTTCGATACGGAAACACTAAAGTGTGTTTTGCTTTTGCGGCCACGTATGTAGTTTGAGAGCCATCGGAGGATGCGGGGTCCAAGGTGGAGGAGGTTATATCATGGAGGTGGTGATGGGAGTGTGTACAACTATTGTATGGTTGGCAGGTTTCTTGAGATTGAAGCAGTTGGCTATTGTGGTGAACAGGTGAACCAGGGCTGATGTAGTGGAGTGAAGAGGACAAAAGCCATGTTGGTGGGGAGCAGGACAGCTTCGAGAACTTTTATGGCCGGGCAGAGGAAAGAAATGGGTCTGTATGAGTTGGAGAGGGAGGGGTCTTTTCCAGGTTTGATGAGTGGGATAATTGTGGATGATTTCCAAATTGATGGGATTTTGCAGGTGGTCTTTGAGAGGTTGAAGAGGGTGATGAGGTAGGTGAGTCCATGATTGCCAAGGACCAAGACTCAGAATCAAAACAAGAATCCTCAAACCAAACTCAATATTAGAATCCAAAACCAACCTCGGGAAAGTTCAAAGAACCCAAAATAATGCCCTCAGGATAGCCACTTGTTGCCAAAAAGTGTCCTCCACTCAACATATCCACCAAGAAACAAAAATCCTACACTTTGAAGAACACACAGACCTCCTTGCTGCCCAATACCTGGCCATCCTACCTACAACAAAGCCACCCCTTAACCCAAACCCAGGAAAATGAAGGCAACCCTGTATTCCAAATGTCACAGGATACTTGAAACCAACCACCACCTGAATAACAAAGAAACTCAAAAAGAAATCCACTCCCACTTTGTGCAGCAAACTGGAGCTAGGCTTTGGCCCAACCAATCCCGGACAATGTCCAACCTGATATTCACCCCTCAAAAAACTACTGACAAGAAAGGCCAGGAGCCCCCTGGCCCAACTCTGCTCTAGCTACAGCTCCCTCACAAACTCATACCTCTTCTATCTGGAACCACCAAAGACAAACTTTGTCCAAAAGGCTACAGGACACCACATGACATCCCCCACCTCTTCAATTGCCCACAGTACCTGGCTGACCTCACAGTAGAAGACATATGGGAAAGGCCAGTGAATGTTGCTGCATTCATTCGATTTGCTTGGTAATAACAATGACAATAATATAACCTATAGATTAGATTTAGGTATCCTTACATTGTTAGCAGATCAATTCAGATGCTGATCTAATTAATGAACCCATATTGGTGAAATGTCAAAAAGCAGTTTTGTCGCATGCTAATACTTAGCAGGATGCATTCATCTCTTGAGCATCATTTTGCAACATGCTAAAGTCAACCATTTAATGGCTTGTGTTTAAGAATAATGCTAACTAAAGTCACATTACCATGATCGTTGCAGATTATTTTCCTTTTCCTGTTACCAGTTTCATTGTAGCATATGTAAAGTAAAACACGTTCAACCTAACTCCACTCAAGTAAAAGCAAGCATAAATAGAAACCTGACACCACTTACAGAAACAGAGATTTTCAATAGTATACTTGAAATACGATCATCATTCTATGTATATTGGTAATTACCTTTTGATGTTGACAATACTCCAGGTTCATTAGACTATTGTCAGGATAGTTAGATTACATATTTTCTATTTGGACAGACACCAAGAAATCTCTTGAAGATTTTGTTGTTTATATTACCTTCCTTCATCCCACCAAGTCCAATACACATATATCATAGACTGAGATCAATTTTTTAGACATGAGAGTGCAGAAACAGGACAAATTATTGGAAACTAAGCTTTTTTGCAAAGAGACAGATACACATCAGTGCCTACATCACAAATCAAACCACCCATTCCATACTAAAAAGCCATACCTTATAGCCAGGCATTGACATGATGCACAATATATTCTACTATTGATTTTTATAATTTTAGAGCTTCCCAGGTAGCTAGTTAGCTTAAGGAATGCCGATACCAGAAAGAATTTGTAGAGAATCGAACAGAAAGGACCAGGATTTGAGATAGAGTTGCTATTGGAGAATAAAGAGGTTAGCAGAAACAAAACTGAGGAAATTCCATTAGTTATGGCTTAACATCCAGCCTTAAGAAGAACCATGGACATAGACAGGAAATACCAGTCAGTTTTTAGATGCATCAGATAGCTTAAGATCACTATTTCCAGGCCCAACATTAGTTTAACTTTATTGATGCAGACCATGTAAAGACATATTAGTTAGAGCAAGATTAGAAGTTAGATGATCAAAGTAAGAAAGATGGCTTGGGTTCTTTTCGTTCTTATTTGTTAAAGTACTGATATCCACACTTCAATCATGAATTATTAGCATGATGTTATCGTTTACATATTTCAGAACAGGGATTACATCATAAACAAAGCCGAATATGATACAACTTTCAATTGTATCTCTGCTTTCACTATTAAAACTGACTGATAAATAGCATGGTGATCAAAAGAGAATAGCTAGCATTTCAATGGAGCAGTACTGCAAGCAACTCTTTTTACACTATTAGGCAAAAGAAAATAGCACTGAGATGTCAATGATTTTTATGATATCATGGTAAAGAAAAATTGAAAACGTCTTGTCATATAGAAGAGGGGTAAGTCTGATTTAAAATTCATAAAGTTCTGTTTTGTATTTTGTTACATTTGATACTGCTAATTTGGGGAAAAACTGCTAATAATTATTAAGCATTAGCACTAGCCTCCAATGAGAGACATATATTGTGCAACATCGTATCTGCACATCGTACACAATTGAGGTTAAGCGTGTTGCTATAGTAATTGTTATAATAAATGTTTTGTTTTTATTACTATAGTAAACGGTAAAAACCCAAGAATATATTTAAAGTAATTTTACCATATTTTCATTATCTCTGATATAACAATAGAAATATAGGCATTATTAATGACCTTTTCTCTGAAAGTTTAATAATACACCTTTTTACAGTGTGCCCAGTTTTTTCCTTAGATTACTGTGTTTTTAGAGTGTTTTACCCCAAAAGTACGAACAGAACTTAACCAGTGTTTGCTTGTCTTTTTTGAATACATGTCTTACATTAAAGTAAAACAGGAGAATGAAGCAAAGAAAGAGATTCATGACAATATAAGAAATGCTCAATACCTGTTTGCATTTTCTCTTGCTCTTCCTCTTTCATCTAACCTGTTATTGCTTCCCCTGTATTAAGCAGAAAAGGTACAGGTTTGATTTAATCAATAAATCAAATATAATACTATTACTTTGCTCTTATAAGAATAGAATAGAACCAAAGAACACACTTGTAAACAAATATATACATAATGTAAAGTAATATCAAAAGTAAAGGCAAAAAGGTTATATAGTATATACAGCATATGCAATATTGTTGACTGGGACTATATGCCAATCCAGGAATACCTTGGGTAGGCATCTCACTAGCATGGGGTTAGTGGCACCAAATTTCAAGATGATATTGAGAAAAATGTCAAGTAAATTACACAAGCTGATTAGTGGTCATGGTAGTGGTGACTGTTGTCATGGTGCTGGGAGTGCCTATTCTGAGAGCTTCTTGTCATGGTGGCAGCTATGACAACACTTGTGGCAGTTGTAGCTGGAATGGTGGCAGCTGTTGCTGGAATGGTGGAAGCCATAGCTGGAATGGTGGAAGCCGTAGCTGGAATGGTGGCAGCCGTAGCTGGAATGGTGGCAGCTATAGCTGGAATGGTGGCAGTTGTAGCTGGAATGGTGGCAGTTGTGGCAGTCATGGTGCATAACATGCACTTGTGCCCCAAATTCTCCAGTGGGTAGCTAGCTTTTCTCTCAGCACGGCAGCATGGCTTTAGCCCATAATATACTGCTTGGCATACTGGCATAATCAAATACAAAAATCTTACGTTTTACGTGTTTACGCAATTTTGGTCTTAGCTGTTTCTTCAAACTTAGTGTCATGCTTGTGAGAAATTACTCTTATTGTGGACGTTGGCATACACCAGTTGTGACAGTAATGGCAGCATTTCTTGCAGCAGTGGTGGTAGATTATAACAGTCAATGATATTTTTACCTTCATATTCATAATTTGTGGCAAAATCAATAATTCAAACAATAACAATAGCTAAAACCGTGCATATACTGACTGTAAGAGATTCAATGGCACTAAATTAAATACAGACAACAAGTAGCACTTCTTGCGTGCGTGAGGTATATATCATATTTTATCTTTAATCTCATAAAAGTGGTAGTTGTTGAGGTTATGATAGATATGTCATATCACTGGACGTACGATAAAGTAAAACAGCGTCAATTTTTAGTCCTACAAGCGGCAATACAATATGAGCAATGAACCCTTCTACGCCCTATTGTAAAGTAACTGTGTTCAGTGACAACAGAAATTCTTCACTCCACGAGAGTGGGCCACGACGTTGAGAAAGGTTTGACACGACACCTCCCAGATAAAAGGTTGGATCATGGCCAAAAGTGGGCCACTTTAGTAAACTGCAATAATTGAATTGTCTACTCCATGAGAGTTCTGCTTATGTGTAGCTCGTAACTCCTTAGGTTGGAGTAAATTCGCATTAATTCCGAATAAGCTTACATTAACTTATTCTGAAAGCTAATGTTCTGAATACGATCATTTACCGTATGCTTGTTTTGATAAACAAAAATTGATAGTAAGCAAAATAAGTGAATGAGAACGTAAGACAGTAATTATGTCCGATAAGAAATCATGACAGGCTCTAATAATGTGGCATAGCCACAAGACCAAGCTTCATTATAAAACGTCCTAAGTTAAGTTAAATACAGGGCAGTTCCACCTTGAAATAGAGGATCTGACAATATACAGTATGTCATGCTGCATACCTTAGCTCGATTGCACTTAATGGTGCATACATACAAACAGGTTCTCAACAGATACCGTTAAATCGACCTACTCATCATGCTTCATGTTCCTACACTAAAGCTAAACTCATCCTGGTACAAAGGACAACACGAACTCACCTTGGGTTATGTAGATAAATATCGGCGCGTACTAACACAAGTGCCTGTAAAAGCACTATAAACAGAGCTCCCATTTTAACAGAAATACTTCGTCAACGAAAAAGATCTATAACAACACCAAAGCTTCAGCCACCATGAAAATGTGTTGCAATGTTACAAGTTGTACTGATCTGACATTAGATGATGTCATTCCTTAAGAAGACTGGGAACGGCAAAGAACATTGATGTGATAAGAAGAGTGATGAGCAGTATGCCGAAGTATTTTGTGACATGCATGATAGATGTTCTTCCTAATAAGGCTATGACAATTAATGGAAAGACCTGAGTTATTGTATCACAAAAACAAACAGCGTAGCCCATTTTATAATCGGAGTGTCTGAAGGGAGTTGCGTTGGCGGTAGTTTCCTCGATAATCAGATCTGGAAAGTGATAGGACCAGATTTGACCCAGCAAGGGGCTTAGTTTGCCCGACAATCGTGCTTTCAAAGTATGACATCTATTCATGTGATAAAAGAACTAACCTTGATAAGGGAACAAACCATTGTCTTGGAAACTGGAGATTTAAGGGCGAATGGACATTTTGTAAATGGTAATGTGTTTAATCTATGGAAAGAAAGGATCTGTTGGTTGACGAAGTAATCACCAGCACTCAAAGGCATGAATAAAACTAGATAGAAGGTGGATATCAAGAATCTTAAACATAGTATAAGATTAAAAATGCACTGTAGAAAAATGATACACAAATGAAGTATATAATGTAAGTTTAGAAATAAGTCCAATTGGCGGATCCTTACAAAGGGCATTCTCAAAAGTCATCTTTTACTGGTGGTAAAGGCAGTCTCGGACAAAAGTAAGTTGTAATTATGACCACCAGAGCTGAGATAGCTTAAGACACCACCCACGTCTAATACTGACAATCTGATGCCTTTTCTACTGAATTTGTCATCTCTGACTATTATAGACTTGATCTGATTCGCTAAATGAAGTGGCTTGCGATGCAAATGCGGATAACAAATATGTATTTTGTCATGATATCTTAATGGATCGTCTCTTCTTTCTGTTAGTACCGACTCTCAGGTTTCTTTACAAGTGAGAGCCTAGGGACTTGCTCCGCACAAATATGCCCATATTCAAGGGGTTGATTTTTCTAATAGAACTACAAAGTTTGTATTATACCGAATGGTATCACAAGCGAAGGTAGACATTATTTGTCCCCAAGTTGTCCAATGCTTTGACCACCGGCAATTAATTTTACACTACTAAAAATGCAAGCATTCAAGATTTGCATGTGGCCAGATACTGTGTGTTAGCCATTGAAATCAACTCAACTTCCTAATAAGACTATGACCATTGGAACCGAATTTGACTTGAATGCTTGCATAAGATGTACTAAGAAAGTCAGAATCATCTTAGAAAGTTTCTTGAAACAGTATTATTTCGAAATGCAGATAGAAATTTGTGGACTAACCAATCATCTCTGAGATAAACTGCAAACCTTGCAGTTAAGCACTAAGTATTCTAAGATGGCATTTTCTGTTAAGATTCATTAAGCAGTGAAACGCGTACCAATGGTAAAAGGATAAATCAGTAGCCGCGAAGTATGATACATTTATTCGACACGGATAACTGAAACTTGAGTTAGACTGTCCTAGATTTAGAAAATCAAGGAAGATTCAAAATAGCAACAGCAGCAAAAAGAGTGATATTAGCCTTCAAAAAATATTAATCCACACACAATGGAGCTTGAAATCGATAAAGATTTATTGAGCGTTTACCTCAAGATATTTTTCTTCAGAGCTGGTGTTGTCATTGGCTGTTATCTAATGTTTGACGATACCTTAAAGTCTATAATTTTATACACGGATCTGCTAAAGCATCCAAACGTCAATATTACAAAACCTGCAAAAATTTCGTACTGTAACATGAGGAAGAGCTGGTCAACAAAGGACGTAAAAGGGATGATTGCAGAAATGCAATTTGGGTTATTCCTATTTATTGGCTTCATGGGAGCTGTTGGACTTATATTTGTGGTGCAGCTGGTGGTCAATGTTCGCCTTATATTATTCCCAATTACACCACAAACAGATCCGAAAGGATTTCCAGTGGTTACAATATGGGAAAGGCTAAAGACGAAGTGCTATCATCTAGCCACACTTGTTGGTGACTTGCCGTTAATCGCCATTGCCGTTTACATTTATTCGCTACGCAGGGGCACCCATGGACTTGGGTGCTGGGAATGCTTTAAGCGACCGTCGTGTATGAATCAGAAGAATTTTGAGGATCTTTTATCTACAAGTCAATTTGCGATGGTTTTCATGTATCCAGCAATTGTGATAATAACATTTTATAAGGGATTTTCTGCTTATTATCACTGGAGTAATCCGGGGATGTGTGACTGCGAGTGCAAGCCAATGCGGTGTTGCACTGGAGTGTTTTTTGCCATGATATTTACGATTTTGATGATGACACCTGGGTGGATGGTGCTTTTGTATAATTATTACGAAAAGGAGGGCATCAAACCAGATGGGGTGCAAAGTCTAGTGCAAAAGACAGCTATGATGGGAATGATTATATGGGGTGTCATCCTGGTTGGGATATGTTGCATGCCATTAAAGATGCTCCTCTTGAGACCGGATGAGAAGAAGAAATAATTTGGATATGAAGAAACCTAGGATACTCTTTGTTTCTAACCATATGAATTAGGAATGTAAGGGGGAAAGTATTCAAAGCACTGAACCTTGATGTTGTTTTTCATTATGGCACAAGAGAGAAGAACAAAACATGCACTACTCATGCTGTCAAATACGTAAGTGGCTCAATCAAATGTAATTATAAATACGGAAGAGCAAGGATCGCCATATTTATTAAATGCTTGAAATAATCACACGATAAGTACATTCCTTGGACGAGTGTCAGAGAATTTAGAACATTAAATAGCTACTTTAGAAAAAGAGCCTCCCGAATGATTACTATTTACCTTTTCGATAGACCAGGAATGATACTTCTGAACTGACGAACGTCTTGGTCTACATTTACAGGAGGCCATAATAATCATGAATGGAAGTCAAAAAATTTTTTCAGTGGCTTCTCGATTGTTGATGTCGAAAGTCTTTTTCTTTGTAGAACGGCAAGACTCTGTCTCTGAAACAACCTCCATATAAATTTGCTGAGGAACAAATGTCAGTCATGTAAGACTATCGTACGAAGAGAAAAAGTAGCTCTATATATTTAACTATTTAGACAATGACAATAAAAAATTATTTGAGAGGTTTCAACGAATGATCAAAAACTGAAGAATGATAAAAAAATAATTCACTTTCTGAGTAGTTTCAGTGATATAAAAAATCATTTTCTCGTGCACATTATAAAGCTCTAGGTTTGGGTCATAGCACAGAGCAAATAGCGTACAGCAAAACACAAGGTAAACATTAGATAATTATCATGGACACTTTTCCTTTTATCGACATTATTGTAATTTGACAAAATACGAAGAAATTTTGTTAAACCATGCTGATAGCAAGGAAAGAGCATGCACGGTAGGATATATGTAGCCGTTTTTAGAAATATAGGAGTGAAGCCTGAAACTGTAGATGAATCTACAGTAAAAAAATACCAGAAATTGTTTCAAAGACGAATTAATATTCGTATATGCAGTATAGATAATAATATTAATGAATGTCGATCAATAGTTAAAGAAAATATTTGCAATAACCATCACGGAAAATTCAACTATAACATATATTAATGAGTTACAACTGCAAATAGTCGCAAATGTGAGAACGTATTTGCATGTAAGTATTCCGCCAAATCCTTGTTGAATCTATCATTTAAGTCACGGTATAATGATATAAAAATTATACGTTTGTGAATTAAAGATGACATTAGATAAATCCAGAGAGACAAATCTACACTTCTTGTGCTGGTTGGATCCGTGATTATTTTTTCTTACAAGAAGTTGCCGGTAAATGTCTCGAGATTTTCAGACTTTGTAAAGAAGGCTAGCTTCCTTCGTCAAGGAGAAGGTTCTGCTTTTGGCAGTGTTCGTTTGTCTGTAAGCAACGTAATTCAAACAGTCTATAAAAAGACTTGTGAAGTTTTCAGCCACGTTTGATATATAGCAAGGAACAAATGTATAGTGTCTTTAATGATCTCGATCACCTTTTGAACGAATTTCTAACATTGTGAACCTAGACAAGTATGCTTACAATAGGAGGTTATTAACTGAGTGGACCACTGCGCATATAAGTTTTTTCTCAGGTAGTGACTCCATAACTTAACGGTTTCCGCATTTTGAGTGCTTCTGGCTTACGATATTTCGCATTGTTGCTTGTTAAACATCCTGGCTAGGGTCAGTATAAATACGATATAACCATAAAAATAAACGTGACCTGCAAGTCCTAGGACGGGGCCGCACGACTTTCAACATAGAAAAATGGCAGATAAAGTTGCCAAGTAAATTTAAACGAAATGGCAAATGACACAGGACGTAATACCACACCTCAGTGACAATGAGTCAACACTTTAATGATAGACTGTTGTTTATTTACCGTATTTACACAAACAATATTATATTTACAACCACATGCGCCCGTCGGCATATAGTAAAACAAAACACGAAAGGTGGATCTTTACTGTCCTATTAAGATTGAAAACAATAAAACTAGCACACCTAATGTTCCATCTTCAAGATATCTAATAGATACACACTGACTAAGTGCATATTGCCCAGGTAGAAGAGTTTCACTGCAGAGACAGAATGGCTTTAGTCAATTCCCAGGAATTTTGATAAGAAAGAGAAATAGAAGTATAGATCGACACCATTATTAAATCTGCTGATAGATTCACACACCACTGTATGAGCAGCATGTTAATTCTCAACGTTTCAAGACGTTACTTGGTAATTACTTTTGCTCCCTATGGTATTTAACTTACGTAATTTTGGACAAGAGCAGCCAATAGCGGATAAGACGACAATCTTGCCAATTCGAACCCGCGTCACAACAAAAAATGTCATTGGTGAGAGAAGGTAACGGGAGTCCACTATTATAAAGAGCTCACTTCCTAGTAAATTCCCTAACTCTGTCAAGGGAATCAGCTACGTTCAGTAATGAGTATGCTACAAAAAAATTTTGGACACTAACTACAAACAGTGGACTCAAGTATAATAATAACTTAAAACCAGACTCTATGTGTAAACAAGCAAATCCGATATCGAAAAAAGCCTGCCACAGATGTTGCTCCATACTGAGGACTCTACATCACTTCCAGTTTCTTACAGAGATTAAAGCTCCTGAAACATGTCCGAAAGCTCCAAGCGCAATGTAAGCAAGCTGAATCCTAGTTCCTTTGTATAAGCAAGATCTCTGAATTTTGCAATCAGCGCCGAAGTCAAAGGGGATTGCCTTTCCTTCACCTAGAAAAAGAGATTCCATCTAAAAATTAGTTCTTTAAAAACATGCATTTCGTAAAGCACGTGGGAATTAAGGACACCATGTTAAGTGTGTTTATCTCTGTTGTGAAAAAATTCCTGCATTGGAGACTGCAGCAAGTTCGTACACCGTGTATTGCAACAAGTTCATACCCTGCAGACTGCATCAATCTCTTACACCGGGGATTGCAGCAAGTCTCTTTAATGGGGATTGCAACAAGCCTTTCGCATAATTAATGCAATGAAAAACTCGAGAATGCTACTTTTGCTACTTTATGGAGTAGAGCACTGAGTAAACTTCCAAATCTTTGAGTCAACGAGTCAATTTGCTTCTCTGAACAACAAGGTTTTTATTGAAACAATGTACCCGATGTGGTTTGCTAGTTGTTACACTCAGGATATTCCAAGGGATCATCTCTGATCGTTAGGGAACTTGTACGTCTTTCTGTTTTTCCTCCATATCTCACGTTGGTTTCCTTCTGTAATGCAATCCTCTACACTTGTTTTCGTCCACGCCTTCAAGTCACCTATCCAGATTTCTCTGGATATCCTTCATCTTCTCATACACTCAACGTCTTCCTGCATCTTACTTCAATGTCCAGGACTCGCGTCCTTCCAAGACTATTGATGTTGTTAGGGGATGTAGGAAACTTAGCTTGGCTGTCATGCTAATTTTACACCTACTCCAGACCTTTGTTAATAATTGTCAAATGATGGAGAAAGGCCTATATGACGTGCGTGAAGTTAATCCAAGCAAAAAGAAAAGAGAAAAGAAGATAGAAATAAGTCAAAAGAAGTAAACAATCGGAAATAAAGAAAAGAGAAACAAAAAGACGAGGAAAAAGAGAAGTAACGAAAGAGATGTAAGATCCAATTAGTGGATCAGATTTTGTATCATTTCTTATTGCAAATATTATGGAAAGTGATCAAATATTGGAAAAAGTCGTCATAATGGTAGATTAACAGCCTTGTGATAATAATTCAACATGTAAACAATTAAGTATATGAATAAATTTTCTGAAGCCTCTATTGCAATGATGACCATGACAGTTTTGCACATAATTAAATTATCAGTACTTTAGTTCTTAAAATAAAATACCAGATCAGGCAAGGAACTTACCAGAAAATCTCTAGTGATGTTATCTAGCCGTGTGATGTCTTTCAATGAAGCTCCGGTGGTTGGAGTTAAGCCATTAACTTTCGTTACCTACAAGGAAATGTTTCATAAGAATATCTTGGCCTATGCACACAAATTGTAAATACCTTTTACTCATATCCAAATTTGTCCTGTAAAATGTAATTTATGTGTTACAGGATTTTTATGGCATAATTCACAAACACTTATATAATGTTTTCTATGATTAAAATAAGTGAATCATTCCCACCACATTGCTTAACTTGTTGATACGTAAACATAAAAAAGAACAGCTTTAGTTCTCAGTTGGACTGAAACTTGAAAGGAAATAACGAGACTTAAAAAATAGATGATTTGGGGACTGTAATCTTCAAAATTCTTTACTTTATGGACTCAGTGGAAGCCATCATAGGAGCCTCATCATGAAATGAGTCGTATGCTTCTTATGAGCTACGTTTCGAGAGACACGTCTCCCATCACCAGGCTACTAGAAACGATCTGGTGCAGATACTTTCTTCTTCTTCAGTGCGGAAGTCCATGGTGACAGGGATTAAGATGCCCTGACAATTGGCGCCATAGCTGTGTTGTGTATGTTGTGTTTCTTTTACTAGTGCTAAAAGCAATATTTCTGCAAGACTATAAGATATACTGTTGATGCGATTGCTGTGTTGTAAGGAGTGGATGGCTTCTTTAATTATATTCTAGCTGTTGTGTTGGTCTCCTTTTCTATAATTTTCTTGTTTTCCCAGTCAAAAGTATGGCTATGCAGCCAATAGAGGTCAACTATGTCCATAGAAATAATAGGCCTCGTATTTCTATGGGTATGTCATACTGTTTGGTGTCACCATTCTGAATAGCTCTCTTGTGCTCTTTTCGTCTTTGCCTCAAGGAAAGCTTTGACTCACCGATGTAGGTGGCTTGATAGTCCTTACAATCTAGTTTCTATAAGATGTTGTTGCTTTCTTCTAGAGGGACTGGATCCTTTCGACAACATCTTCCTTAGATTGGACGTTGTGGAGAAGGAGCACTGGATGTTGTGTTTTCGAGAATCCTTCTTAGCTATTCACTTGTGTTCTTCACATATCCGTTTCAGAGGTTCTGCTTCTGATTCGGCAGAATGGTTGGCCCTGGATGTTTTTTCAAAAGTTACCTGGACACTTTTTCGGTATCCGTTTGACAGAAGAACCTTCTGTATGTGTCCTTCTTCATTTCTAAGGTCATCTAAATTGGATATGATACTTCTTGCTCTTCCTAAAAGATTTGTAATAACACTGTTTCGGGCTGACACTGGATGATGTGGTGCATTGTTCAGATACTGGTCAGTATGAGTTGGCTTTCTGTAGATGGTGACAGAAATGCTGCAATCTGGTTTCCTTTTGACTAGGACATCAAGGAGGGGTATTTGTTTTTCTTCCGCTCTCTCCAAAGTGAATTTGATATTTAGATGTAGGTTGTTGACGTGTTCAAAGAACCCTTGTAGATATCTTTCTTGATGATTGCAAAGACGTCATCCACATATCTTTACCACACAGATGGCCCTTGATCAGCGTTTGACATTGCTGTGGTTTCAAAGGCCTGCATGAATATTTCAGTAATCACAGAGGATGCAGAAGCCCCCATTGGTATACCATTTCTTTGAGTGTATATGCCATCGTTGATCAGGACACATGTGTTTGCAAGGAGTACTTTCAATAGGTCCAGGATATCTGAGGGCTTCAGTGCAGTTCTTGATGGTAAAGAATCATCGTGACTAAGTAGGTCTTCAACAATGTTTACAGCGTCTTTCATTGGTATGCTTGTGTAAAGGGACGTGACATCAAAGTAGACCATGATTTCATCTGTTAGGAAATGTTGTTGTTTGACAAAGTCTGCAAACTCGACTGTGTTACTACAATGGTCTAACTTCATCTTTGTGTGTGGACTTAGGAGATCAGCTACGTGACGTGACAGTGAATGGAGTGGACTTAAGCTACGATGGGGAGAATTGGTACATCTGGTTTCTGTACTGTTGGTAATCCACAGAACCGTGGTAGAGGTGAGTCTTTGGGCTCTATTCGGTGGTAGAGGCAGTTATCTAGGATGTTCTCCTTCCGTAAAGAAAGGAGCATTCTGCTCACTCTGGTCTTCGCGGCATTCATTGGGTTAAGATTAATTCTGGTGTAGGGTCCAGTGCTAAGGTGATAAATGGCACTTTTAAATGTAGTCATTTTTATTGAGGATGTCAGTTGAACGTCCTTCGTCAGCTGGCAGGATGCAGATTGGTTTATCATCCTTTAGGGTCCTGATAGCACATCGTTCATCTCTTGTTAGGTTATCTTTGGGTACGTTGGAACATTGTAAGATGAGACTTGTCTTTGCTTGAATGCTGTCTGCTTCACTTTTGGGCAGGTCTTTCACTGCAGTTTCGACTATTGAGAATTTCTTTAGTAGGGATGTTTCTTGCAGTTGCAGAGAAGTTCAAGCCTCTCATAAGAAGAGATTCCTCTGTTCTTGTTAAGGCCATCTTATGGTCATGCTTATATGCAAACAAAAGAAGACTTCCATTGCATCAAAAGCAATGAAATATTTGGCCATGCTAATTCGCAGGCTGATACGTATAGACTATTACGTATAATGAATAAAACATACTCACCATGAGACTGAATGTGCCAATTAAATTTCTCAATGCTTGTTTCAATGTAGCACTAGTCTGCTTAGTCGATAAAGTCCTACATCGGTTCCTTATGCTCTTGTTAATACTTGAGATGGTAAATATAAATTTGCTTAAGCCCTGATATAGATACTTTGCTCGTTCACCAAGCTACAAAAAAGCAAACTTAAAGCCATTAGAGGTTCAAATTGACAATATTGTTTAGCGTGTGGCGAAAAAGGTTAACAAACTGTATTCTTTGCAGATCTGAACTTAAGGTAGATACAAAGGCTTAGAAAGACTTACTCGTTGGAACATTCAGTACTACTCGGAAACTGTAGACAAAATGGTTAAGCGCCTTGGAAATATTATAAAACCAGTAAGAGTAATTGTCGCTCATGAAATTTTTTAGTAATATTTATCAGCTAAAAAATTAAATGGGTAAATGAAAACATGACATAAAGTTGCTTCAGAGCATTTCTTTAACGTCTCGTCTTTCCTTTTTATTGTTCACGGAGTGTACCATTGTGGCCTGCCTGGGGGATACGAGCGTTTCTTGTAAACCCCGGTCTTTATTTTATATATCCCATCGTGCATTGTGCGCCAGGCAAAGGAGTTGACTGTGGTTGGATCAGTATTATAAAAGAATTAAGACAACAAGTTGTGATTGGTTAAGGAGACTTAGGACCGGGGCACTAATAGTTAGGAACTAACGGTCTGGATTGATTGGTTGGACAAAAATAGTCATTGTATTACCCTCCGTGACATACCTATACTGTTCCTTTGATTTCCTTAAGTATACCATTCATAATTGCTAAGAGGATCTCCTTTTAAATCCCAACTATTACCTTATCTTCCTAAACAGACCGTTTGGATCAACAATCGGTGTTTGTTAAGGACTATTAGATAAATACGTGACTTAACAGGGTAATAAAAGATGATGTACTGTTATTATAAATAGCTTAGATTTCGTAATGGTAATACAGAATTCCATAATACAGAAGCACCCTGCATTCAGGTTTGAAGTGGAATAACATGCTTTACGTCAAACACAACACCTTATGTACTTTGTGACTACTTTATTAAAAACACTCAAGTCTACTTTATTAAAAACACTAGAGTCTCACAGTCTATGACAGACGGCATATCTGATGAGTAACAGAGATTAGGTAAAATCATAGCCAGTGGTGAAAGTCTCCATACACGACCTTCCTTGGTAATTGTTTATCAATATATTTACCTAAAAGTACACCACTTGCTCGTATGGGGCTTATATGATATAACATCTATCAATTGTAATGAATTTTAACAAAAATATCGGGTTGACATAATTAATATTGCTGAGAAATGGAAACACAACTTGCTAAGAAAGATTACAACGGACTGTTAAAAACAAGGAAAATCATTCAAAATTCTCTTGGAGGGTACCTAAAACGAAGAAAGAAAATAGTAACCATTTTTGGTCACAAAGCCAATGGCTCAGCGCTTTTCGTTGGCTCAAAGTACAAACTGGGTAATCGTCTATCAGAAATGAGCTAATTTAGAACTGATTAAAGTTTGGGGGTAATACACATTAAGTCCTGGATTCTATACCGCTTTTGGTTAACGAAAACTTCACATTGCTAGTGAGGAAGTCTTTGTGGGCATAACCCAGTTACTATGTTTGGTAATGGTAGCTTCTTAAAGTAGCAAGGAAATCATCGTATGGAAAACCCATGTTGTTTGAATAATTATACTGACCTGGACAGGATCTGTGGTCTCTGAGTGCTCGTCAAGTTAACATATGACATCACCAGATACTGTCGTAGCAAACAGTATGCATAAACCGTCCAAAATATTCCATGATGAAACTTTCAAAAAGCACTCATCTAGTTAACATATGACATCACCAGATACTGTCGTGGCAAACAGTATGCATAAACCGTCCAAAATATTCCATGATGGAACTTTCAAGAAGCACTCATCTAGTTAACATATGACATCACCAGATACTGTCGTGGCAAACAGTATGCATAAGCTGTCCAAAATATTCCATGATGAAACTTTCAAAATGTATTCGTGTGGTGGCCATCGCGTAACATTACGAGTGACATCACACATTCGTCAATATTCTAATTTTATGTTTGTTTGTATATACGCGCAAGTTAGACCTTGGTAAGCATTCTAATTATTGGTTTTGCTTATAAGTACAGTTGAGTTTTTGTATCTTCTACCTATGTTTCTGGTGTATTATGTTTCTCTCTCAACAAATGTTACTTTAAAATCCCGTTTCTGCTGCACTCAATGTCAAAGATACAACAGCTACAAGGTCCTGCAACCTATGAAAACGCAGAGACACAGGAAATTCATGTTTCTCAAGATGAGTGATGAGAGCTAGGCAACCATCAATTGCAAGACGGACTTCGATGAAGACAACCTTTGAAATCCGTTCGTTGTTTAGAGGCAAGTGCCGTAAAAACGCATTGGCGCCATTTTGTGTACATTGCCAAAACTAGAGCAGAGTCTGGATTAATGAACTTTTTCTTTGTTCTTCAAGCCAATCAAAAAGATCGATTCTCAGGTAAGTATTAAATGCAGTCGTTCGTTTATGGTGCCGTAAACAATCCAGGCCTTTGACGTCCCGAACACACAGATCAATCGCCCGTTGCCTCAATTGTCGTATAATTCGGGACCATTCATGGATATTATCAGCACATTGTGTCTTGTGTCTGCGAGTTCCACCACTTTCTTCTATTTTAGCTTGAATGGATACAAGTAAGAATACAATAAGTTGACACAAGTTAAATACTGTTAAGTTAGCTAATAATTTGAAACTTTTCTTACTGTCCAACTGACACACTCTAAGGGCTCCATTTTGAGAGACCGAAATTCAAGTTTGTCAATTAGCGACATTGATTGATGGAAATCTTCTACAATCTGTAAAAGAGTAAGAGAACGATAAGCATGCTTTAGATTTAGTGAATGAGACCAGGCTTTTGCGTTCACCAATTACCTTGTGAATTTCTTGTGCCGCATATTCTCTGTGGCAAATACATTTCATTATGTGATCATCATTTTACTTAGAGAAAATAAGAGAAGTTGCCACGTCTTTCATCCCATACTGCTTTGGGGTTTTTGCTTTGTAGGAAACAGGCAGGTGCAGGCAGAAGAACAAAACGAAACAGACAAGGAGCAGTAGAGAAAAAATATAGGAATACAGAAAAAAAGAATAGATAAAAATTACAGGAAGACCAAGAGGTACTGGAAAAAGCAGGAGGCAGTAGGAATGGCTGCAAATAAACGAAAAGTAGAAATCTGTCGAAAAAGTAGTAAACAAAGTTAAAGAACAGGGGTAAAAAATGGAGGAAGAAGAAAGAAGAAAGAGGAAAAAAATGTAAGAAAAAGGTGAAAGAGTAGTAGTGAGAAGATTGGGATTCGCAGCGTAAAGGAAATGGTGAAATGCCAAAGAATAAAATATGCTATGATTGGCGTTTTGTAATCGGCAAATCAAGATGCGTATACCAGTCATTCCTTTGTTTCTATCCCACCTTGCAGTCCATCAAATTAGGAAAGGTTTGATTTGCTAGTATGTTAGTACATGTTTTTTGTGTTACCTATAAAAGATTACGTATACGAATAAATATCTTTATTTCCCGCACTCAATACCTGAGAATGCGCATGGGTAATTTTCAATTCAATTACGTGCGAGGAATCCACGAAATTTATCCTATACGACATTTCGCCACAATGCTTGGTTGTCAACTCAAATACACACTGTTTGCACTTACGAATTTACTGTACATGTCACCAATTTAAACGTGGTAGGAGAGAATAAGTTTAGAACAAAGAAAAAAATATTTTATAAATACACGAACATTATATGATAGAGAATATTCCACCGATTCCTTGCCGACTTCACTAGAGACAAAACTATACATTGCACGACTTGCATAGTTTCCCTTGAATTGCTCAAAATTAATGAGAGTAAGGAGTTAGTCATTTTGACAACGACACAGCATTTTCTAACGACCACCATGTAATCGTTTACTACAGATTTGAGCGAAAGCGAATTGGTGATTTTCCCATACCATCAAAAGCAATAACACTCATTAAATGCCAGCAAGTCAACATTTCATATTTTACTAATTCAATCCTGACTATATGGACAAAATTTTTATGTCAAGCAAAAGTTTCAACCATCTAGTGCAATGTTTGCAATTCGTATTTCAAAGTAATTTCCAAAATTAGACAAAAACATAAGAAAATAACTTCATTTACCAGTTGCTGAGTAAGGACTGTGCATATATGGATACTGCTAATGAGGTCATCATGAAGTTGGTCAATGACCTGGCGAAACGTCCCAATACTGTATACCCTTTGGAGGGGATTACTTGAATTCGTGGAATTGTAAGCATCCAACTGCTTACTTCTTAGAAGCAGCAAAAGAACAAGAAACGGGTGACCTAGAAAATCATAAAGTTACATTTGTGGAATGTGGAATGTTTTCTTTCACAACAAAAATTGTTTATAGAATGTTCTATGGCATGTGTTTGCTTGTACTACTCTGTTGAACATGACTGTGTTCAAAGCATGGAAAACCATAAAAATATGTAAAGCTGAGTACTATACGGTATTCAATGAAAAGTTGAAAAAATAGACCAGGTCATTAAACTTTAGACCTGAACTTCAAATAGAATAAATTGCAGTCTTGCATTTATTGTTAACAGTAGTGGTAACAGTTTCAGGTAAGATGTAATTTGTTACTTCATTAACAAGGGACAGTTCAAACCAAGAATGATGTAATTTGACGGTGAATTCAATTCAGAAGAGATCAGATCAGAATTATTCTGTTCTGCATAACCTAAATGAAATACACAGTACGAAGTACTGGCTAAAGCGTGGTAGTAGAGTAGCAGTAAGACCTCTAGTAGTACAAGGAAGAAGTAGTAATATAAACTCAGTCTATTTCTTTATAACATTAAGATATAATTGCAAGTCCCATTTTAAAGGTAATTTGGAATTAGCTGCTTGAATTGTTTAAAAGAGCGCCAAAATTCACAATGATTATATGCATTAAAAATACTTTAATTAAACTTCCATTAGAACTGGATGTGACCATTCATTATCTCTACAACAAATACGTAGTAGGTAGATCTTATTGCAATAAACTAGAAGTAGTAGTAGTAGTTTTAAGAGCACTAGCATGAGAAGTAGTAGTAGTAGTAATAGTAAGTAGTAGTAGTAGTAGTAGTAAGAGCAGTAGTAAGAGCAGTAGCATGAGAAGTAGTAATAGTAGGATCAGTAGTATGAGAAGAAGTAGTAGTAGTAGTAGTAGTAGTAGTAGTAGTAGTAGTAGTAGTAGTTTTAAGAGCAGTAGTATGAGAAGAAGAAGTAGTAGTATTAGAAGTAGTAGTAGTAGTAGTAGTAATAGTAGTAGTAGCAGTAGTAATAGCAGTAGCAAAAGAAGAAGTAGTAGTAGTTTTAAGAGCAGTAGTATGAGAAGACGTAGTAGTAGTAGTAGTAAGAGCAGTAGCATGAGAAGTAGTAGTAGTAGTAGTTTTAAGAGCAGTAGTATGAGAAGAAGTAGTAGTAGTAGTAGTAGTAATAGTAGTAGTAGCAGCAGTAGTAAGAGCAGTAGCATGAGAAGTAGTAGTAGTAGTTTTAAGAGCAGTAGCATGAGATGTAGTAGTAGTAGTAATAGTAGTTAGTATTAGTGTAAACTCAATTTATTTCTTTATGACAATAAAATACAATTTCAAGTCTCACTTTACAGGTAACTTGGAATTGACTACTTGAATCTTTAACATGGAAAAAAAAAAT
>JANTCA010005664.1:0-11043 GCA_024741275.1 Chironex yamaguchii
CTACTACTACTACAACTACAACAACAACAACTACTACTACTGCTACTACTACTACTACTACTACTTCTACTGCTACTACTACTTCTACTACTACTACTGCTACTACTACTACTACTACTACTACTACTACTACTACAACAACTACTACTACTACTACTACTACTACTACAAGAACAACAACAACAACTGCTACTACTACTACTACTACTACTACTACTACTACTACTACTACTACTACTAGCAATGCTACTGATACAAACAATTATTTTCCATTTTCAGGGCCGGAAGAAGATGCGATTAGAAATTTTGTTACTAATAATGACGAAGCTAACAATCAGCTGTCTAGCTAATCAATATATTATTAGCATTTTTTTGTGTCAGCTTTCTCGTAAAGTAATAAAAAATTGGTCAGTCATTAAAGCCTTGTACATCGAAAAGCCAGAACGCTTACGAATGGTATCAGGAAAGCCTAATTGTTAGAAATATTTTTACGCAATTATCAAACACAACTTAGTTTTTAAGACCTGCGTCCCTTTACATTTTAAATCGTCATTAATGTTTATTGCATAAGCAGGCGGCCCAAACGTTGTTTTGCTACGTCTATTATAGTTGACTTTGCTCCGTTGTTGTATAAAGTGCGAATGGAATTGGCGAATGTTTTACCTACAGAGTTTTTGTCATATGATAGGACTTACTATGCAACTAAATCTTTATGGATTAAAGTCTCAATTTTTGCCAGCTTTGTATCATTGTTATTAAATGATTTGTTTGTTTGTTTGTTTACTCTGCTTCCTAGCAATTTAAAAAAAGATCAACACACAGGTTAAGCGGGTTATATTGAATACTCTATCCTACCTTTCTTGTCTGGGAGGGTCCTCTTTTTTAGATTGTCCCCGTAAAAGTCTTCTAACAGATTTTGAATTGCTGAGTCAAAAAGACGAAAAATAGCCAAGGTAAAGCAATTAATGTATCTGCAAGGAAACTTCACGAATTGAAGTACTAATATATAAATAAAGATTTTTTTGTGGAATATAAAATATAACTGTGATAGACCAAAGAATGTTGAGTCGCCATGATTTCGACATTGCCAAGGATCGCAAACGTCATTTTAAAACAATCTGAACTTCGAAAATCCGAATTTCTTACGAAAAATAAACTAAGAATAGGGGAATAACTTAAAATATGAAAACAACGTGCTTTTCGTAAAACAATGACAAGGATTAATTTAATGTCCCATAAAAGTTAGATAGAAACCTATTGAGGTAATTGAAGAATCTTCAACGTTTCATAGCAAAATGTCATCAAGGATAAAGAATGTCTACGAAAGCACTGGAAGGAAACATTTGATATAGATGCAAGGAATTCATACATATCGAGGACTAAAAAAGTCCTAATTTATTTCACGTTTCTTTATTGTTTGGGACTCCAGCACTCAAAATTTCTTACGGGCAAGGATTTTTCTTTAGTGGAACCAAAAGTATGAAAGAGTTTTCTGTTGTGCACAAAAGAAAGTTATATTATGGTTTTGTTTGAAGGCAAATTCCTGGGAGTGACATGCTATGATGTACTTGTGGAATATGCACACGTGGTTGCGAGTATGTGCATGCATGAATATACAAGTGCCTTCATGCATGTGTTCACGTCATACAGTTTTATATCCCTATCCTCTTTACATTTACGTCATTGTGATACAGACTTTTAATTGCTATCGTCAACAGGCACACAAGTCTTCATCATAAGGCAACCAAACAGCCTAGGACCTAATTGCCGAACTATTGTACTTGACAATTGATTAGTGTACTTTACAATTGACTAGTGAACTTGATAATTCTCTATTGGCATGGAAACAACGCAAGCAAAGGAACATGGTTACCCATTCTCCTTTAACTTATCAACATCAAATATGCTCTGTACCATAATTTAGAAAAGTTGATTCCTCGTCTTGTTCTAAATGAATTGTCCATTGGGCAAAGCAAAATGGTTCGACGTGAGCCTAAAAGAGTAAACAAGTAAACGTTTAGGGGTGATATTTTATAAGACCAAATGAAAGCAAGTTTTTGAACAATCAGAGAAAGTAGTTCGGAACCACAAAGCCGCTTTCTTTAGCGAAGGTTGACAGAAATATACTAACAAGATTTTGAGAGCAGGCATTACTCTTGCTTTTGGCATTACTCCTTCTCTGGCAAAAAACTGTTGTTTTTTAAAGATTTTGCATAATGCAGTTCTTTTGTTACGTTAAAGGCCAAATCAAAGCAGGTTTTCATGAAATCAAATAAACTCTACAACACAAGAGTAGCGAAGGATGGGACATGTCTGCTGGCAAAGTTTTCGGAGTAAGCAATGTTTTTGTCTTCTTTTTTTGTTTTATGAAATATTGCAGCATGTAGTTTGATTATTGATACTTTTTTTGACCAGCGAACTAATATATTACTTGTTTACTCTTCTAAAGCTCTTGTTTACATGTTTATTATTTAATAAAAGTTTATCATACAAACTTATAATAGCTTGGATGCATGTAAGTGCAAGGTTTTGTTGTTCAAGTGATTTTCCTTTAAGTCTTGCTTCAGCTCACGGCCATAAACCAACTGACGAAAAAGCTATTTGATGCAACAGAGAAACAACCGATCTATCCAAGCTGAAACCTTGAAGATTACGTATGCATCCGATCATATTAAAATGAGCTGACAAAATGAATGTGTTGATGCATAATCTTTGCATCGTGTATGGTGCCCAAGTCTATTAGTATTCAGATATCTTTCTGGACTCGCAATCTTCATCCAAAGCGGCTTGATGGTTCTGGAGGTTAAATTCGTCTCGATAAAATTGAATGCGATATCAAAGGAACAAAATCATCGAAACAGAAGGATTGATGAGTCAATTTCATACATGACATCGATTTTTATGCTAACGATGACTGAATCTAATCTGCTCTAATGGTAATACGTCTATATATTTCTCCCTTATCTTACAAATTATTGCTATGTTGCTGTAAGTCTGTTGAATTCTAGGCATAAAAATTCTCTTTTCATGAATAGCATCAGCAAGAAAAGTAAGAGCCGAGGGCTTAAACACATGTGTCCTCTCATTCTAGAATGTTCTATTACATTCATTAACTAGAAGCTCGGGGAGAGCTAAATTTGACCAAGCCAATGGACCGATGTGGGATTTCCGGTTTCCTAAATATTCAAATGAGCTGTACTAGAATGCATCATGCAAACTGAGTTTTCCACACGATGTGTCTTTCACTATTTGTTGCTTTATAGTAATAATACATTCTTGATACAAGGTGATTCAGTCACCTGCGATACATTAGCAAGATACGATATCAAGAGAAGCCCTCTTCGTAAAACATATAATAGTGATATGGTAGTGAAGATTATATTGAAGTGAATAATAATGAAGATTACACAGAATTTAAATATGATCCAGAATGTAGGATTTGATCTGGATCAGCTTTCGACTGCAAATCTTGTTTTTTCGACATAATGATAGTTATACTATTGATAGTCTTCTCAAACAAAAAGGAAGGGGCATGTAGTGGATACTACAAGTAGCTGAGAGATAAAATAATAAATGTGACTCTGATGCAAAACGACGTCGTTAACAATTTGATACTGAAAGGGTAGAATTGGAACCTCTCAAAAAGATCTTTCGAGCAATTGCCATAGAAGTAGGTTTGATATAGTCCTATTTTATACGATATCTTGCTAGACTGTCGCTTATGCCGCCATGCCTGATGCAAGCAGCCAGCAACCAAAGTGCCAGTTTATCGAGCATATTAAAGGAAGGGCCAACAGCGAACGTCAGCGAAGTTTACGGTCTGTTACCCAGCAGGATTCACTAGTGTAATAGCAACAGGTTACTATCACATTCGTCACAATGGAACAACATAATAAAAACACATATATCACCTTGAATCATGGCAACATTTGGAAATGCATGTGGCAATCAAAGGGGAGAAACACGATAATTTTGAAAGGTTATGAATTTGAATCCCCGTCGCCTTATGCAAAAACCATTGGCGAAGGTAGTTAGGAAATTGTCACGAATAGCTCACTAAGTTACAAATTCTTTAACTCTGGTATGAGAATTAGCTTTATCAAAAAACTAGTATGCTATAAAAACGAGAAAAAAAGGAAAATATAGAAACATTGCATGTACAGGTAATTCTAAGGTGGATTGAAAAAAATTCAAGAGAAAATTAAGTGAATTGCCAAGAAGCTTCCCCTGTTAACAATGCTTTTGCAGCTCAGCAGTCTTATATTGGACAGTTTTGACTTCTTAAAGCACCATTACTCTAATTCCTTGTTAATTTTGTAGAAAGTGCCGTGATGATAAAATATCAATATACAATATCTATATCAATAGGCTTTTTCCCAGACTAATCCTCAACAGAGACAACTTTGCAACTACAAGTAATTGATAAGCACGTCAATATCTTGTGTGAAAAGTCTTACCTGAGTAAACGAGGCGAGCTTACCGAATGTTACTAGTACCTTCATATGCTACTTCCTTCATGCGGTTTACGTTACCAAAATGGTTACTTCTTGGACTGAAAGACATTCCAGTGCAATACTATGATACAAAGTATACTACCTAGTGCACTACAAAGTGACCATAGCTACTTCAATATAATCATATACATTTAGACTGCAAACAGAATCCATGCCTTTTGTAAAAATAAAGCAAAGGGACACTGTTAAATACCAAGAGATCCAAACGGATTCAATCCCATTGACATCTTAAAAAACCCAATTTATGTCCTTCAAAAAGACACACTAACAGGAACTGCTACGTACTAATTGACCCTGGGACATTTGACCTTGAAACAAGACCACATTACTTTTACAAGTATAAGAAGGCAGTGCCTCCAGATATATAGCAATGAATTCAATCCACGGGAAAATCGGAACCGAAAATCTCAGATTCTCCAGTCCGATGGTTTCCCAAATGATGCGCGTATGATATGCCAGCCGTTCCAAAACAATGGTTCCCCGCCCAGTACCGAGCGCTTATGGTATGCTTATGGGGGTTGAACTGTCAATGCTACCATTGGACCAACCCCCTACTGAAGTATTCGATGTGGCTGCACAGCTATGTAATCCATGGATTGGAAGGGAAAAATATGTACCACCTTATATACATCCAACGGTACAAAAAACAACTTATAGAAAGATCACTATTTGAAAAAGGTATTCCTTATGTCCTCAATGTCTGTTACACGACTGTGTCTTCTTCTTTTTCTTATGGTACTACTAAGAGAAAGGCAAACTGTAACGTAAAAACGAACAAATGTCTTTATTGATGAGCATGTACACAAAGACAATCATACTTACTGTTTAAATCAACATCCTCCGATGCTTCAAGTCCCTCATAACCATCATCGTCTTCATTTTTGGTAGCCATGGCTGACAAAGGATCAGTTGTAGATTTGATGTATTTGATTGGTGCCATAAATTCTTTCATTTTGTCATCTGAATACTTAAGCACTTGACATCTTCTGGATCTTTTGTTCTTTTTCGAAGAGAGACAATCACTATTACCTCCTTGTTGATTAGAGTCTTGCTTGCTGGATTCGGAATTATTATCTAGATTTTCCGTTAGTCCTTGACTTTGGTCACTTACGCCTTCATTTCCAATAAAATCCTCCATGTTATCCGCTACTCCGTTACCTTTGGTCCCTACATCACTACCGCCGTCCAATGATTCTTTGTTCCCTCCACTATTAGTAAACTGCTTGTTCCCATTCCCACCACCAGCTCCGTATCTCCATTTCCCCGAAATTTTAAATCCAGTCCCACTTGATCCTCCATTACTTATCCTATTAGAACTCCATTTCCAGCTTCCACCAGAGTTGGAGCTGCTACTACTCCAACCCCCACCACCCCCACCACCATAGCCACCTCCACCATACGATCCACCACCGTAGCCTCCCCCTGCTCCTCCAGTCCCTCCACCAGCACCAGTACCAGCACCACCTCCTCCAAACGCTCCACCAGCACCGCCAGCACCACCTCCAGCGCCACCTCCTGTATTGCCTCCTCCTGCATTGCCTCCTCCTGCATTGCCTCCTCCAGCAGCACCGCCACTCGCTGCATTTCCCGCTCCACCAACTGCACCTCCAGCGCCTCCTGCCCCTCCTTGAGACGTTCCACCCATTCCCATTCCAGCACCTCCTCCTCCCTCGGCACCTCCTGCTCCTGCCCCACCTTGGGCTCCTCCCTGAGTGCCACCCTGAGCACCTTCCTGAGTGCCTCCACCTGCTGCACCTCCCGGTGCTGCACCTCCTTCTCCGGCACCTCCTGCTGCTCCACCCCCCTCTCCGGCACCTCCAGCACTTGTACCTCCTCCTGCACCTCCCTCTGCACCTCCTGCCCCAGCACCCTCAGAACCTCCTGCACCTCCTGCTGCTGCACCTCCCTCGCCTCCGCCAATCTGGGCGCCCCCACCTGTCGTACTTCCTGTTCCACCAGCTCCACCAGCCTCACCTCCACCACCTGGAGCTCCTCCTGTTCCTCCACCTCCTTCTGCAGCTCCACCACCGCCCTCTGTTCCACCACCTGCTCCTGTGCCCCCTCCTCCATAAGCTCCACCACCTCCTTCACCACCCTCAGCGCCACCACCTGCAGCAGCTCCTCCTGCAGCCGCTCCTCCTGCAGCAGCTCCTCCTGCACCAGCTCCTCCTGCACCAGCTCCCCCTGCACCAGCTCCTCCTGCACCAGCTCCTCCTGCACCAGCTCCTCCTGCGCCAGCTCCTCCTGCGCCAGCTCCTCCTGTACCAGCTCCTCCTGCACCAGCTCCTCCTGCACCAGCTCCTCCAGCACCAGCTCCTCCAGCACCAGCTCCTCCTGCACCAGCTCCTCCTGCACCAGCTCCTCCTGCACCAGCTCCCCCTGCACCAGCTCCACCTCCAGCACCTGCCCCTGTAGCTGCTCCCTCTCCTCCATTACCTGCTTCACCTCCTCCTTGACCTGCCCCTACAGTGCCAGTTCCCTCCCCACCACCAACATTTCCTCCACCTGCAGCACCTCCACCACCGACATTGCTGCCACCATAAGCTCCACCTCCACCTTCATTACCATTTCCACCATTTCCACCAAAAGCTGCTGCACTCGGACCACCTGTTGCTCCACCTTGCTCACCTCCAGCTCCACCTGCACCACCTCCAGCTTGTTGACCTCCGGCTGCACCACCATTTCCTTGTCCACCATATGCTCCAGTACCTCCACCTGCCTCCCCACCTTCTGCAGGACCTCCAGGTCCACCAGGTCCACTAGGTCCACCAGGTCCATTAGGCTCACCTGCACCCCCTGGTCCACCTTGAGCACCCCCTGGTCCACCTGTTTCAGGGTTTCCTGGTCCTCCTTGTGTGCCAGGGGCACCAGGCTGGCCTTCTGGACCTTCCATTCCACCTTGCTCTCCTCCAGGTCCTGTACCTCCGGGACTTCCTGGACCCCCTTGTGGTCCTTGTTCACCTCCAGTTCCTGGCCCACCTTCCTGACCCGGACCTCCAGGAGTACCAGCTCCACCTTCAGAGCCAGGAGTTCCAGGTGCACCTTCACCACCCTGGGCTCCGGGCCCTCCAGGCCCTCCTTGGCCTCCTGGTCCACCTTCAGTTCCTGGCTCCCCTGGAGCCCCTGGTCCTCCTCCAGGACCAGTTCCTTGTGGAGCGCCAGGTCCACCTTCTGCGCCTGTACTACCAGGACCACCTGGTTCACCAGGGCCACCCTGACCACCTTCAGGTCCGGCTTCGCCTCCTGGCCCTTGACCTTCTGGTCCTTGACCTCCTTGACCTTCAGTGCCTGGTTGGCCTCCTTCTCCTTGTGCACCCTGTCCCTCTGTGCCCCCTCCACCCGTAGTGCCTCCCTGTGATCCTGCTGATTCCGAAGCTACACTTCCTGTCTGCACAGAACTTGTGACTGTAGTCATAAGAGTTGCTGAAGATGATGCCATTGATGTTATTGAGATCGTGGGCGTATTGGGTACACCATTGGCAACTACAAAGAAATCAATATTTATCCATGAAATATTGTACAAAATTACATTATTGCAAGTACTTAACATTGTCATGATAAAATTATGCAATATGCGTTTGAACATGTAAGACTTTTCTAAACTCCAACTTTCCTATCATTACTTTAAACTCATTTTTCCAATCGAATCCTTGTCTGAGATACAGATTTTGACAAATATTAGATTAATAGTCGAACTACAGTTTCATTAAGAGGATTGCAATTGCCAAGCCAACTTGAGTCGTCCCCTCTTTTGACGTATTTACTACCTGCAACCTTGCATATAATAAGAACTGCAAGCACGTGGAGACAGCTATTTTTTGTAGCCTGCCGAGAACTTCCGAAATACCATTACTTAGCAGGGCCGTTGGAGCAGGGGGGCTGGGACTCTGGTCTTCCACTTTTTGTAAGAGGTTTTGTTGATTATGTGTGGAGTGATGAAGAGACGTTGGTTATAGCCTGTGATAACATTCAATGTGCTTTGGAAAAATTAGTTAGTCTTGTTTTGGATTTGAAATACGTTGTTTTGAATCAGGCGTGTTTGCAGTAAAGATTCACACATTTGTCGTACATAAAATCCATTATTCGTGTTTCGCAAACCAACTTTTCTCTGTGCTTTTTTGTGAAATTTTAACTTTTCACAAAAAAATGACCCAAAAGAGGCGCAGTTGCAGTCATGGACAGCCCCTCCCACTTTCGGATTCCCTCAGCCGTGCCTACTTAGCAAACGCATATGCAGAAACAGATGAAGAAGTCTATTTGACAGTGGTAATATAATGCATCTTTGCAGAACCGACCACTCAAGCCTTGGCCACACGACACGATACCAATCAGATTTTTCTCGCGATAAATGGATTGCTTTAACTTTTGACTTCATTTGGCTTCCTTAGACGCGGACGTAGCCGAACGGGCACGACCAAAAGAAATTGAATCACCATAAATCGATTTTTCGATTTTCTGTTGAATATCAATGATGAATTGTTCTCAGCTATTCTCGATTTCAAACAATGTCTGTCAACAGGTTTGCCAAATGGTCCATTTTTTAAATATTGTTCTTATACTTCAATCCTGCAAGCTGTCAAATAATTCATGATCCGTAATTCTTAAAGAAACTACATTATTCCTTGTTTTACTTTTCCTCAACTGATTCTTGTCAATGTGAAGTTAAGAATCCGAAGTAACAACCCAGCTCTACCTTCTCTAAGAGTAAACTTTCCAACACTATGATACCACGTTGGCACTTTGCCGAACTCGATACTGTAAGTATAACGATGTCAGGGACTGCAGTAACTCTACAATACCTGATACTATCAAAAAAATTGACTCGGCCTCTAAGAACAGGCTGATGGACCATTATGGAAATCATCTGTCCTCAATGTCATGACGAGAAATACCCGACATCAAACAAGTGCTGCAGATCGATATGATGCAAGCCAAAAACCGCAGGTCATGCTTTCTTTGTGGACGAAAGCGCTACCAGATACCTGGCTATACCAGACAATGGACACAATAGCCTCTACTGAATACGACTTCCGTATCGTTATTTTATAAAAATTTAGGAAAGAAGCAAAAATACCTGTAAATAGGTATTTAAGACATAATTCGCTAATATTCCCAAGTCACAGATACCACTTGCTTCGGATACCCTTTATCAAGGGCTGTAACATAAACGGCATCTTATTGTGGCATAGTGGCAATAGATACACAGATGCAATAGCAAGATTACGAGGAAACAAATAAGAAGGATTTCAATACAATAAACGACAGCTGAGGCAATGCGAATCAGTCACTTAGATAAGAAATTTGATTAGCGTGTCATTTGTTCACTTATATATCACATGACACATAAAACCATACACAAGTTAACAAGCCTAAGTTCTTTTAAGTTTTTACAGTAGTCATCAAAAATATGATCATGTTTTACACAGGTTTCATAAATTTATAAATGGGTCTCATAAACCTCATGGACCACATTTATTACACCTGATCTTATGCTCACTACTTTAACTTCATTCCTTCGTCTCTTGAGACCAAGTCTAGGTGCAAAAGACGCAAACGCCATTTAATTATATTGCACTGCTAAACTTCGGTTTCTGCTATATTGACCGTGTTTATTGCTTAAACAAAGATTGAAGTATTCTTCAGTAGTATCATCTTGGTCACTTTCATCACCTAAAGATACAAGAAGCGGTGCTGCTTCATCAGATACATCATCTTCATATCCACTGTCTGGTGATAATAGATCTTCATCGACGAATAAGCGTCTATCGTATTGAGACCATTGGTTACTATCCAGTTCTCCATTAGTTGAATTACCATTGCAGTAATCTTCGAAGGAAATCTCCTCGTCACTTTCATCTTCGAAAAATGGACAAAACAGGGCTGCTTCATCGCTCAAATTATTTTCAAGTGCATTTTCAAGTGACAACAGTTCTTCGTAGTCAACCTCGCTTCCATCTCCCTCAGACATCTCGTCTGGGATCTGTTCTCCCTTCGTCAAATTGCAGTAATCATCACATAAATAGTCTCCATCACGTTCATAATTAGATAAAAGAAGCGGTGTTCTTTCAGTGCCAGTGTCATCTTCATCTGCTTGCTTGGCGGAGAAAAGCTCTTCATAGTCGGACTCGCTTGTACAAAGCTCAGACCATTCGTCTGGGTACTGTTCTCCCTCCGTTGAAGAGGCATTGCAGTACCATCCAAAGGCTTTGCCGTCGTCACTTTCGTCATCAGAAGACGTAAGGAGCGGTGCTCGTTCGTCATCCTGGTCACATTCATCTGCAAAGTCAGATAAAAGTAGTTGTTCATAGTGAAATTCGCTGATATCAAGCTCAGACCAGCCGTCTGCGTCCTCTATTGCATTGATGAAACCGTCATTGCAGTACTCATCGACGGTGTCTTCTTCGTCATTTCCGTCATCAAAGGATGCAAGAAGAGGTGAAGCTTCATCGTCTGCGTCTTCTTCATCCGCTTGGTCGGCTGACAATAGTACCTCATAGTGGAACTCGCTTGTATCAAGCTCGGACCAGTC
>JANTCA010005664.1:11143-30006 GCA_024741275.1 Chironex yamaguchii
TTGTGGTACTCATCAACGGTGTCTTCTTCGTCATTTCCGTCATCAAAGGATGCAAGAAGTGGTGAAGCTTCATCGTCTGCGTCTTCTTCGTCCGCTTGGTCGGCTGACAATAGTACTTCATAGTGGAACTCACTTGTATCAAGCTCAGACCATTCTTCTGCATCGTGTTCTCTATTCGTTGAAGAGACATTGCAGTATTCTTCAAAGGTGTCTTCGTCCTCGGTTTCGTCATCATAAGACGTAAGAAGCGATGTTCGTTCCTCGTCTTGGTGATGTTCGTCTGCATTTTCAGATGATGGTAATTCTTGATAGTAGAACCCGCTTGCATGCTTTTCGAACAATGCGTCTGGGTCCTCTTCTCTGATGGTGGAATCGTCGTTGTGGTACCCTTCAAAACTATGATCGTCGTCAAATTCATCATCAAAAGATGCAAGAAGTGGTGTTGCTTCATCTTCTGCGTCCTTTTCATCTGCTTGGTCGGCTAGGCATAGTACTTCGTACTGATAAAAATTTTGACTGATGTTACACCATTTCTGGTAAGGCTTATTGGTGTTTTTTGGGTCACGGTTGAAGTACACCTCAGTGATATTCTTCCCCTCTTCCCTCTCGTCATGTACGTTTTCAAGGAAAGTTTTGCTTCCATTACATGCGGTATGTTTGACAACAAAGCCATTTACAGTGATTATTGAAATGTCGTCCACTTGACGGATATTCTCTGAGTTAGCGCAACTCTTCGTAGCGACGTTCGAATCGAACGAAGTGTGAACAAAAAAGATTTGTTCTGTTACCATTGTATCAAAAATCTCTGATACAGCAGTCGTTTAATTTAACAATAACCTGTTATAGAACACTTTTGCGAACTAAAACAGAAAACCTGAATCTCCAAATATGAGTTAACTCATCTGCTTCTCCAAATCGAAATCTCTATCAAACTGAAGATGGTCACCTTAACAGACGCTTTTTATTGTCGCGTATGACGTCAGATTGGATGAATTTCGGCGTACTGAAGTCTTCCAATCTGACGTTGAACTTTGGTAGAGGCTTCGCAACAATTTTACACTCTCGTCCCCAGATCGCAGTCTATTTCTGCTGTTTGGGTAGAAGACTATGAATAAGTGTGTCGAGCGAGATGTAGATATAGATTCGCTGACTGCTCTTCGGCAGGAAGGCATTACGATCGTAATGTCGAAGCAAAGAAGAAGATAAGCCCAAGTTGGCAAGTATGAACGGAACATAAGTGTGTGACACAGAGGCAAAAAGTGTAGCCAATGAGACTAATAGGAACAAAAGTGATGCCTTATTTCTACATCTGAAATTACAAGAGCATGTTCTTGGCATCTCACGGTTATATATAATGAAGTGTGACACGAGCACATAATGTTTACTTCATAATGGTACTGTATTTATTGATATAGTATATATTCTTCCCTCATTCACTAAAATTAACCCCACAGTAAGCTTGCAACAGACTCTGAATTTGTACAACGTGCGCGACCGAAAAAAGTCAATAACGATGTAACAAAACATTGATAAAATTAAAAACAGCTCCAAAACCTTAATTACACTTCCACAGCCGTTGTGTCTTTGGACATTTTGTGTCTTTGTCATCTGCTTCATAGAATCGTTTGCATTTTGTCACAAATTTTGTTAGGTTGATTGGCATGGATAGTGAGTAACTATTTAGCAATTCAAACACAAACTTTGTACTTACTCAATGTAATGGAGAATGCAACTCGTGATAACATAATAGCTGCTTCAGAAAATGTACCAGAAATTGCCATCTGTCCAGTTGATGCTAAAATAGAGATTTCTTCGTAGCTAATGTCATCTCCAATGCCTAAAGACAAAGTAGAGAGGATCAGGATAAGCAAACAACATCATGCTGTTTTTCAGTACACACCCTCTCTATTTTTAAATAAAACCAATCCTCACTAATACATGCCGCTTGTACACACCACTAGACCAGGACCCAGTAACAGGAGAGATGACTATTCCATAGATAATACAACATATATAATTAGTGTATCCCATGTAATATCTCCTACATGTTTCATAGTATGTATTACATACCGGACACAAATTACTGTACACATTATAAATAATCCTATACGCCATGTCCTATATCGTATAGCCTATTCTATATACCATAGCCTATCCTATATACTACACACACCTTATATACTTTGGTTAACTCTTAATACTTAATACTAAATACTATCCTATATACTATAACTTATCCTATTTACTATGCCCTCTCCTTTAAACTATACCCCATTTGGTATGTGATGTGCTATTCTGTGTACTATATAATATAGACTATATAAAAGTGCGAAGTAGTATTACCTATCTTCAACCTAATCGCCTCCCATGATGTCAAATGAATAATTTATGAAGAGATTATTCCATGCTCCTCAATTTGCATACAAATCAAGCATAAACCAGGTAGTAATCTAACGGTCCATACTTAAAACTGATAAATAAATGCTCCATAATATATGCCAATAATGCCATATTGAAAACACTAACTATTGCTAGAGAACAATTCTTACCTATGCACGTGGTTGTTACTTGGGCTCCTTTCAGTTGTTCTGATCCGCGTGTAATATCATCTTTTGATTTCGATCTTGTGAAAACAAACAACATTTTCTTCTTGTCATCCTGTACACTAGCTGCAACTACATTAGTCCTAATAAAACTCAAGGCCTTTCCAAGTCGACATGTTGACCCTGCATTAGCTTTGATTGTTCCTAATAGCGTTTTCAATTCATCTGCCGAAGTAAAAGGTTTTAAGGTGGCAACTGGCGTGACTTCGGCACCAAATGTTAAAATACTAATCATGCTGCGATCAAGTCTGAATAATGTGAGAGTATTATACACCATTCGGATTAAGATTTCGAAGCTTTCAGGTTTAGTTTGGTCGATTAAAATGATTATGTTGGCAGCATTAAGGGCTGTAAAGGAAGAGCAAAAGAAACATATGTCACGATAAATTAACTGAAACAATAGGAACACATTTATAATCAACCAATCAAAAGGCATCATGCTATCAGGAGTTTTTCTTTACGATCATTTCCTAGCTAGTTGTTGTTTCATGAAAATATCATTACCAAATACAAGCCACATTGTAACTGGGTTATAAATGGCCACATTGTAACTGGGTTATCCCCACAAAGACTTCCTAACTAACCGTAGTTCTATGAAGAGCGAAGAGAGAGAGAAGCAGCCTGCAAATGAAGAGATCCTGAAAGGTCACTGGAGATGGATTGATCACACGCTTTGAAAACCTGCAGCCAGCACTACTAGGCGAGCCCTCACCTGGAACCCTCAGGGGAAGAGGAACAGGGGACGGCCAATAAGAACCTGGTGCCGGGACCTGGAGGCAGACACCAAGAAGATGAGCCGAACGTGGGGACAACTGCAGAGACTTGCCCAGGGCCGGAATGCTTGGCGAGCTCTTGTCGGCGGCGTATGTCCCAGGAGGGACTACAGGCATTGACGATCATTACTGAAAAAGTGATTCAGCATCTAAGGTTTGATCCAGATCATCCCCAGAAAGGAATCAACTAGAGTCAGTCAGGTTACCAACATAGCATAACATACAATACATTCATAACTCTTTGAGATATTTTGAAACTGAACCAACCAACCAGCTAACTAACAATAAACAAACAAACCACAACGATCAACTCATTTCCTTAGCGGAGGCAAGGACACATATGTGACCTCGTTTTCTTATAGACTTCTTTAACTTTCATTGATGAACGTAGTCGTGTAACCGAAATGGGTAAATTATGTTTATGTGATGGTTAAACGATTTGCTAAAGTAGAGATTGCTGGAGTTCCAGTCATGGTTCATTAGTATGCTGCAAACAACTCCATTGAACAGGCTGATAGTTTTACAGTTTTCCTAATGAAAAACATCTAATTGAGGGAAGCTATTTTGATTCATATTAATCATGTCCATTAAATCTTCCTCGTTGTCCTTTGATGTTGTCCAAGGAATGTTGTACAAGCCCAAGCTTAAAATGGTGCTAACAGCTTGTTTAAAGGGAAATGATTTGGAAAGGCAAATAATTTCGACATCAAGACATATAGCCTGTCATGACAGTAGCTCAGGAACGCAACAGACTTGTGAAGTGGACGTGTGGTCTCGACCATTCCTGCCTGATCCTGAAGATCACTGCCAGGCAAATTGATTAAAAGTATAAATGTAAATTCATTAAAATATTCCTGACAAACTCTGTGAATTCTTTGTGAATAAGAGCAATGTAGATGGATTTCTTAAAGTGTGTCATGGCATCCTATAGCAAAAATACCTCACCTCTTACAGTGTATACCTTACATGTAAAAATGCAGTGCTTGAAACATGGGTCCAAATAATTTGATTTATTAAATGGGGTATGCATCTAAGCAGCAAAAAACCCCGTTATTTCTTAATCTTTCTAGTTTGTCTGAAGTCTACAGATCACTCTACAACCCTTTCCATTAACTCCCAAATCCAATGCTCTTTGGAATATCGTTAGTATAAATAAATTCTCATAAGCAAATAATCCAGGTTGCCACTTAGGCTTCTTTTGTACTCAACAAAATGTCTCATAAGCAAATTAAGTTGAATCAAATAAAAGGTGAAATGACCCTACTAAACAAGAGAAATTGGATCTATTAACTTTGCTTATGCCATCCAAATCTGATACAAGAAGTAAAAATCGCATGACGGGGCTCGTTCTTTCACTACGATGGCAACGTGCCGTTATCTGATGAATCCCATGGCTCGAATCCACATCATCCTCCATTATCTCCATGGTAAAAACATTGTGAATGTAGTTTTGTGTGAAAACCTATAGTCGTTATGGCTGACTTCCTTCTTTTGGTATCTTCTCAGATGCTTTGCAATATAAGTAGCAGTAACTCTTGCAAAAATGCACTACGTTTTCTTTCCAACTCTTACCTAGAGATGTATTTTAAGCCTTGCTTTGGTTGACCATTTCAAAGTTTGTTTATCCGGTTTTGGTCACGTGACATAGGCGTCAAAGTGGTCTTTTGGCTCATTTGTGTGACCGTAAAATCGGTAGAATGACGAATAAAAAAGTTACAAAAAACACGAAAAACTTAACGGCAACACCTTAAACACAATTCTAATGATTCTTGAAAAGAACAATTCGATTAATTTGAACATTCAGCAACAATTCGATTAACTTGAACATTCAGCAACAATTCGATTAATTTGAACATTTGCTAAATAAAAAGTGGGAAATTTGAGGAATATAATGTTCTTACATCCAGGTTGAATTCCTCCAATCAATTTTGACCATTCCCACATTGTCTGAAGCGTTCCTAACGAAATGCTGACTGAACTGGTTATGTAACTCACTGAAACAGACAAAAAAAGAATACAAGAATCTAAGTTTTCTTTAAGTAAAGAGTAAAGGAGTTGATACAAACTCTTTATCTGCCTGGTAAGAGATATTCTTACTCTGTATCAAACAAGACATAATTCAATTTTTGAACACGACTATGATTCTAATTTCCCACTTTTTGAGCAAGACACGATCTTAACTTCGTAGCTTGAGAGTTTCCTCTACATTGCTGTCTGAAATGATGGATCTTTTGACAAATACAGCAAGATTTTCTGACCCTCCCCTCCGATCTTCCAAGTAACAATATAGACTGGGCATGCCCATACGAGCTCAGTACATGGAAAATGAGGTTATATCAGACACCGTGACTTTCAATTTCAACCTTCAATTTTATGACCACAAGAACGCCTTTTGAAGACGGGCAAAACCTTATGAAAGTATAACTTAGGAGATCCTGTCTCTCTTGCAGGTATGTCCATATCACTCTTAATCGTTTTCTGACATGCTTAGACGATACAGAGTAACACACAATGGCCAATTTCAGACAAAGATGTTCAGATTATTTACTGAGATTAGAGCTAGCGTGTGCAAAACATTATTCATTATTTTTCAGCTTATACATTTTCAGCGATTTTAGTGATTCGGTGATTTGTGAATTTCATCATGCATTTTATCTACGCATGCGCAGATGTACGGTAGAAATCGGTAATATTGTCCAGTGAGGTACCAAGAACACCGCACTTATTGCGCCTGTTTATCATACGGTCCTTCCAATGATTTTCATTCTCAGGATTTATACATGACTAAATTAGCGTAACTTACTTGTAGGGGGTGGCAGGGGCGGCTTCTGCTTCGGTTCGGTGATTGGGGTCTCTGGTTGAGGACCAGTTTCTTTTTCACTATTCTGGTTTCTTCCGACAACTAAGTGAATGGAGAAAAGTATATAATGCAATAAATGAAAAATAAAATACACAATAGAAGATAAAAAGGTGAAAACAGAAATTATACAAATTCAACTGCTTTGCCAGGATTTACTGAAACCCAAAGAGGGTATACATAGAGTACTCAATATTGATGAGTTACACCATGCATCGAATTAAAGTATCGCCAAGTTTTATCACGACCACTGCCTGGTCTGATGTTGAGTTGAGGCCAAAATTGGGCCTGTATTCGTTTAAGGTTAGAAGAGAAGAAGCCGACTGAAATAACACAAGAAATGTAACAAGGTTAAACTTGGACAAAAATCAATATCAATTAATTACTTAAATTTTCATTCGTTGAAGAATCTAAACACCGAACCACGAAAAATCGGATCCCTGCTTATTCCGAGCAATATTATCAGTCCTTTTCCATTTCAATAGGAAACAAGCCCATTCTCTTCAAACCAGATCATCGATTCGGAAATTTCCACATCGGTGTTCGGTTTTGTCATTTCTTAAGGCATGTATTATTATTTTATGAGCAAGGAAATGGGAAAAGGTGGTAAAGCTATCCTTAAAGTACCTTATTCCAGGAAATTAGCGCGGCACTTAATTAACGCGGTTTTTGAAAATTCGCGTAAATGAAATACCCGTTTATTAGAAGTCAGGTAAATTTTCAGGCCGTTATAAAGGTTCTGAGTAAATAATAATCCCGTTAAAAAGAAAAGATAAGTATATTTAAAGGAAAACATTTATCTTTTATAATGACCGTATACGAAACAACTGATGTTGAGAAGCGTCTTCATCGTCCGATTCAAAGGAAACTGCGTCCTCGTTTTACTTCATTATATTTAAAATTTTTGAATCTCTCCTACAGGAAAGATGACAGACTTTACTTTGTGCTCCAAAATGGTCAAATTTTCGTCGTTGTTTTTCCAGACTACCTTTACGACCTCCAATCCATCATGTATCCTAGTTTGACTGAACCGCGTTGATTTGATTCTTGTTTGAATGAGTCTTTGGCTAACCGCGTTAATTTAATTCGCGTTAATTTAAGTATCGTTAATTGAGGGCTTCGTCAGGTAATTACCTGTAAAACGAACTCCAGGTTTTTAGTAAATATTGTTACCAAGAAGGTGAAGAAGAAACAATAATTTAAAACAATTCTATAACCAAATGAAGGATACCTTTAATGAGAGAATTTTGTACTTTGACCATCGAAGAGAGCAAACCACGCCATTTTGTTGTCAGGTAGTACCTTGATATCATTTTAATTTCACTGGCATCAATACTTTGTCCAACTCCCAATGCAAATATTGAAATGCCCTTAACCACAAGTGCTTTTGCTGGAGAAACCACATCGTCATCAGATTTTCCTGTTACCAACAAAAACAAGAGTTTCTTTTCACCACTAGTGGCTTTAACAAATATACTGCTCATTTTGGTCAAGGCTTGTCCTGTGCGTCTTCCATCAGACCCTTTGTAGCTTATACTCTGGCATGCTGTCTGAAAGGCTGTGGAATCTTCGTATTGATGAAACATTGCAAGAGACTCATCCACTTCACCACCATATGTGACAATAGATATCGAAGTTCCAGTTGCAAATAATTTTACCAGGTTGTAGACCAACTTCTGCAACACATCGAAGTGATGCTTGTTAGATGAGTCTATCAGGAAGGCCACTGATGTTTTGGCTGCAACTAAAGAAGAAAAGAGAAAAGTCATTATTTAAGACATCTTTGTAAAAGAAGCAAGAAGTATGTAGTATGTATCGAGAGAACACGTCTTGCTGTAATGATCTTAGAAAAGGTCTTGCAAAATGTTGAAAAATCTATAGCTAAAATCCCTTGAAAGTCCGGGAGTTGATCATAACGAAGGAACGACTTTTCTTAAAACTTTGGGAATCTTAAGATACGGTGGATTACTGTTTGCACACTACTGATGTACGACCTAGTGAGTTAGATTAAGTAAATTTGCAATTCCTGTGCCGTGACAGTATATATGTGTCAATCGTTCGGCCCTGCAAATGCTATAACTATAAGTTAATGTCATCAGACATTCAAACATTGAAAGTCAGTGTTGGTTTAAACTCACCTTGAGTTCTGTCAGCAGTGAAGCAAGTGAATAGACTATGTTTAATCTACACCAGTGCTACCATAATTTCTCTTTGACCTTAGCCCTTAAAGGGTCAACCTTTGACACGAATTCTTCAGATTCGTAGACAATTTACAATTACCAATCTTAAGGACAGAATGTCGAAAGTCATAATAAGGTCATTTCCTGGCTTTTGTGTGTCTTAATCCTGAGTACAGCAACGGTGGTATGTTCCAGTGACTTTTAATAAATAAAACAAAAAAAACATATCACTTGCTAGAGCGACAACGCGAAATTGTTACCAAAAACATTATAGATAGGAATTCCCAACATATTTTATGTTTTATACCATTATATGCAAAGTTAACACCATATGTTTTCCATTCCCAATTTTTGACAACATCACTTGATTTCACTAAATTGAAAAGAAAAACGCAATGGCATTAAAATCAGCATGGTAATATCAAATATAGAATGCACCATACCGGCTAACGTCTAAAATTCCAATTACGTACAATGCAATAAACGTAATAACGCAATAGAAAGGTTGTGCAAGTTGATGTCCATTTACGTAACCAAATAGAGACTTCAGTTACGTAATCTTTGAACATACTCCTTTTTCAGCTAGAATGCAGTCTCATCATAGCGACTTTTGTTGAAGTACTGTAGTTAATTCCCCTGTCCAGAAATTGTATTCACTGAAATTTCGACAAGTGATTAATGGTATAGGAAGAGAGGATGCAAGAAAAGATTGAAATCCCAATGAGGAATGCACAGGAACAAACGCCAAAGAAATACAGACAAATTATTGTTGACTGGTGAACAAGTCAAGTAGAGACAAGGGATGATATTAAAGCTATCAAAGTCTACTAATATAATTAAAGATTCTGCTGTTATAAAGCAACGAGAACAGGGCATTGAGGACATATACCAAAGATTGTGCTACTGATACAGGAGACATTGATAAGCTGAATTTACTAGGACTTAAAGGCTCATGCATAAAACAGAAATGGGACAGAACGAGGTAATGGTGTGTGATGATGATTTATTTTGTTGTCATTAAGAGTAGTTGCCTCTACATTATTTCTTAAGTAGATAGTGACTGTTGTAAGCTGTAAATGCAGGTGAATGTGTAGCCAATTTGGACTGCGCTGAGTATCATAATGAGTGTATGTGGATTGACTGTAATGGATAAGACATAACTGTACTTTATCAACCATAATTGAATCGGATTCTGACTTTAGCATCCATGAAACATCCCTATAGGTGCAAAACTGATGACTAATTAAGAGATCATAAGCTTTACATCGTAGCACAAGCAACTAGGTGTGATAAAGTAGGAACGAGCCTTCTATAATACTGGCAAAAAACTTGAAAATAGCAAGGAACGTAAACCCTAAAAAAGTATTACCGTGGATATCAGAAGGAGAAAAAACGAAAAAGACAAGAAAAAGGAAAAAGCCAGTACTAAATGACATCTAGTAGATCCATTTGATAGCTGCAAAAGCATCAGTAAGAGGCAGACTAGTATAGAGAGTCATTATTTGCTACCCAATAGTAAAACGGGGCAAAGTAAAACGAAGAAGGACCTGTAGGTCTAAATAAATCTTAACTAGACGTGTGATTTGACTGCGAAATTGCACAGATAAGTAACACATTGAATGCTGCCTGTTTTTTTATTTGTTGTAGCCTCCATGATAGCAATAAATGGTTAATGTCATGACATACTGATTGTAGAGATCCTAAAAGCTGAAGCTACAAGAGCAACAGAAACATTTGTTTTCTTGTCAGCCATTCTTGAAATCTTGGCTGACAAAGGGAAAAACGCAACGTAAACAAATGTTACGTGGCTTTCTTCAGCCCAAAAACCGGACTGGAAAACTGCGTATGATAGCGAGCTGATTATAGCCCGGTGGACCGGGCTCTAAAATACTGCAATCTTTGAAATGCAACTTACAGCTTAGATGGCCATAACGTCCGCATGCCGGTGTGACTGTTCCTACCACTGAAAAGAGAAACCAAAATATGCAAAAACCAACGAAAACGACAACAAATCTATCAAGATGCTAATGTCTTAATGTCCGTAAATAACATTAAATTTCATGAACAAAATTAATATCATATTTGCAATAATTTATTGCAATATTTACGTTATAGACGTCAAGCAGAGTCACAGAAACTTTATTTGTCTAACTGTGACTCAAGCATAAGTGGTGCAACAAGTCTGTTTAGTGCATTCCTGTATATAGGCGCACAACGTTGAATAAGCGCACCCTAAAGAACATTTTGCCGGAGGACTGCAAGGGATAACGTTTTTTCTTTATACGTTACAACGATATCTATATGATGATAACTTTAAAATAAATTTATTTCTTACAAAACAATTTAAAAACTTGTTATTTGCTTAGTCCTTAGATTGAAACGCAACTGACATGGAGCACACCTGCGTAGCGAATATGAACCTTTATAACAATACAAGCACAAATATACGTTTTACAAGCACAAACAAATACAAGTTTTAAGTGTCACAGAATAGTTGTTGGAAGACGTTTTTGATAAGGACACACCCGTAAAAACGCATTTAGAGAAACAAGCACTACCCAAGAATCGGGAAAAATTTAATATACATACTATGAGCTTGATCAAAAGTCATAATATGCTTCCTCTGAAAGGTAAACAGGTTACAACATCCAATATACACCATTCCTAAACAAAGTCGTTCCGACTCATCCATTTACAACTAGATACAACTAGTTGTATATCTATTGTGACTAGTTGTATAGAATACATGATGATACCATCCAAAGTGAAGCATGTTTGTATTACTTTAACTAAATTGAAATCCATTTTCTAAATATGTGAAAGGTGAAAGTGTGCTCATCTGAGAAGTATCACACATGTGCAAGTCAACAATCAATGGAAGTATACATATGATTTTTGACGTGTAGACTTACCTCTTGAACTGGCATCTTGACATTGCTTTATCGTTGGAACAATGGCATTTTTCTGAGCAACAAATACAAGTGACGATGAGAAAGCTACTCGTGACAGCTCTCTTGCACTCGCTTGAGTTCCGACACCAATAGTAAAAATCTTTATACCATATTGTCTTGCATAACTGGCAGCCTGTTGCACGTCATCTGAAGACTTGCCTTGAGTGATGAGGTAGATCACGTTCGGATTGCAGGGTGGTGCCCTACCAAATGTATTTACCATATACATGATAGCTTTACCAGTCATGCGTTTCCCATTAGAAACTTTTGGCATTGACATCACAATCTTTCGAATATCTTTTGGCCCTGGCAGCTGGCAGAAATTTGTCACTCGATATACTTTGGATCCATATATAGAAATAGTCACGTACGTCCCAGATAATGAGTACATGCGAAGAATGTTATATGTTAACCTCCTGATGTATCCAAAGTCCTCAATGGCGACGCCGTCGACTAAGATACCAACATTTGCTCTGCCAAGATCTACAGGAGAGAAAATCGAACTGATGCATGAATAAATTTACGTGGATTGTCTTTTGCTAAATAAATAGCAAGAAAAGACGTAACACGGTGGAATAGATTAAAGAGCAATGGCAAATTAAACAATGATGCTTGAAGCAGATTGTTCAATTGTCTGTTAGAATAGAATCATTTATTACTAGACATTTATTGCTTACATCCATATCTTAATTCCTTGTATTCGCTACTCCAGTCCCATTTAGCTTGTATTCTGTAGAATGTTTGACTACCTACAAAATAAAATCAATGTGCTATGAAAATGCTAGAAATTCGATAGACATGTTCTATATGTAGATTACCAGCGACAGATTTTTGAATTAAGCAAATAATAACAACCTACAAATAGAGAAATAATATTCTTTCCGAGCAAAATTGCAAGGGTAAATGTACCATGCAGCTTTGTGCATCTAATGTGAGAAAGGTACATACTTATGGCATAAATTCAGGAGTACCTATTCCTCTGCATATTGCAGACATTTGGTGTATAGTGTTCGAAAAACCTGAGACAAGAAACAGAAATAAACTGAAGCAAGCAAAATCGTTCATTTCCAAAATGTAAACTCACTTACTGACCGTAGAAAAAAATGTTAACGTTTCTCTAGAAACGTTCTCTATTTCTTTCCACTGATAATATAAACTAGGATGGAAGAATGGTCTCCTATTAATGCCTCTGATGCTACTTTCGACAACTCAATTTAATCATACTGTTACTTTTGTCTTAAAACACCTTTTTATGTTATTCATACTTTTAAATCTTTGTATTATTTTTATTCTTAAAAAAGGGGTATTTTATAACTACGCTTATTAATTTTAAGATAAGTACTGTACGGCAAACAAAAACATCTTACATTTTAAGCAAAAAGCTCAGACTAGAACTTCAATGAGGAAATATTCACGTCAATGCTACATTGGGATATAACTACATCGACGTGTACAAAAGAACATCTTTATTAATTAGCTCCAACTGCCCATGGTTCAGGTTGTTTGTTCAAAAATTTTTTATGCTTTCTGGGGTAGAAATCTTTCAGGTGGGACCTATAATATGAAAGCAGCTGTTTGTAGAGTAGTTAATTAAATTGGTGAACTTGAATTTTGTTAGAAATAGTAAGAAAATCTCTTCAAAACTTTTCCTGATAAGTTTTGGAAATTTATTAAAATTATTATCCCATGTTAAATAATCAGGTTAACTTGGAGGAAATTGTAGAAAAATATTCTCTCTTCTTCATGCAGTAGCATCATTTTTGATACGCGGCGGCTCAAATTCTTATGAAACACTGCCAATCTTCCCTGTCTGATGTTGCTTTCGATGATTCTGCTATATTCAACTGAGTTATCTCTGTGATGTTGTCAGGATGTCACATCTTTTGCCTTCTTCTTGATCTTTTTCAAAACACGATTCCTGTAAGCAGATCATTTTCCAGTCCAGAGTTTCCTGCAATACGGCCAAAGTATCGTGGCTGTCAGTGGGCTAAGTCTTCCAGAAGGCTTCTGTTGTTAGCTCCTATTTTATCAAGAACATATACATTCGACTTCTTTTCTAAGAGAGAATATTATAAAAGTACATGCAGAAGTATTTACTTATTAAATTTACCTTTGTTGATATTAAATGTTGAGCCTTGTCCGAGCTCTGCAAAGAAAGAGATGCTCTTAACATCTGGATTCTTACGTAAGGTTACATAATTTTCACAGCAATTAGTGCCGTCATCCTGCATAATGATCAATTTCTAATCAATGCAGTGCCATTTAACCGCCCTTTTGGCGAGGTGATTCACTCAACAGTAATGTCATTAAATTGAACAAGAGAAATCGGGTGCATAGACAGTTAGACAAAGATTGGTATAGAAAAAATCAATTTGTCAAAGTATGCCAAAGATGGAGGTAAGAGTTATCAAGTTGCTTCAGCAGTAGGTGGGTATACCCTAGGGCACAAGAGGACAATAAAGAAGAGAAGAAACGAAAAACAAAGATAGCGAAAGAAAAAAACATGGATGCAAGAAGAAGTCAAACTAGGAGTTATGTTCACACAGATCAAGGAATCCTAATAGGAATATAAGTTGTGTCTGGATTATTGGTTGGTGGACAATAATCTTAAGTGTTATGTCAAACTACAGTGCACGAGAAATGTTTAGTGAGAAGGTGGCTGTTCTAGTCAGAATGAAATACCGGACCTTTATGAAAATTGTGATCTACCTTAACGGTGTGCTTATAAAAACGTTGAGAAAAGGGGAGTTTAGTTTCATCTAAGTACAATACCTCACGTTCAGCGGACTTTTAATGTATAATGCAATCTTTGTGATGTCTATGTAGTATTGGTAAATGAATACCGGGCCTTTGGTGTTTGTCATTATACTATATATGTAAAATGGTGGATTTAATATTGTGGTCTATGGTATTGCTGTATAAAGGGGTCAAGACATCGACTTGGAAGTAATAGTGTTCTATATTGCGCCGTGGACAAGGACAGCGTTCTACTACGGCTGTATGTTTGTATTGCTAATTTAGGAATCGTGGTTACTGTCTGAGCATCAGAGCAGACCACTGAGTAACTCTTGACTCGGAAGCACGTGACTGAACGACTGCAGTGATGTCACGTCTTGACGAGCGGAATTTTTGACCTGTTGTAACTTTGGTCTAGAAGTTATAACACAGATAGTAGATATCTTATGGAGGAGGCTGATATGGAAGTCAGGCGTTAGAAATGATAATTTTACCTTGAATATAGTAACCCTGCAACTGCCAAGCCAACAAATGTTACTTTCACCCCCCCTCCTTATATTGGTTAAATACATCCGTGACACATTTGCCTCATGCAGAAGGTGATTCATCATTGTAAAATTTGCAAGAGATCTTACGACGTTCTGACAAAACTTCAGATTCGCTATGCTACGATTAAGGGAAAGGGAGAAGAAAATATAAAACTGTATGAAAAATGTGTCTTCTAAATACCATTTACCTCTCCTCAGCATTGTAGTCATAGATGAAAAGAATCGAACGTTGGTCAACGTCGATACTTCACCCGTTTTCACGTACTGTTGACTGAAGCACACACGTGAAAGCTCTGATGTTAGTTGTGTTGCTTGTTTTCCACAACCAATGCCCATAACTTTCACTCGTAGATTTCGAAACATTTGTCCAACTTCAGCCAAATTGGCTTTATCTGTTGCACTTCCAGTGATAAGTAGAAAAACAATGCTCGGGTTTTTATTGGCCGTCATCTCTTTGTCAAACAATCGATACATCTCTTTTAATGCTTTGGCTGTGTTCCGTGTCTTTGTTTGAATGAAAGGAATAGAAGCACACGTTTTCTAGAAAGGAAAATTACGTCTGTTTAATCACCTCGTGTAGCACCTTGCACCCCACTGGTTTATGTACGGTAGACAAGAGGATCCCCCGACTTTGAAAAAAAGTGTCCATCAGGTTCGCACAAGAAAGAAATATAAATCGATAAAAATCGTCTAATAGGCTTGGTCACAATAACTACTCATATAAGACTCCACCTTGCTAGTTTCCTCCTTGCTGTATACTTGTAAAGTTGACACTTACTTTTCATAATAACAGGAAGTCTAAGTAAAGACATGACATTGAAAGTGTGGAGGGGAATTCTCACCCAATTTGATTCCATGATCAACAGCAATCAATTTGTGATGTATGTTCCCATTGCCGGGATATATCGCATCGCTTACATGTGTTGCTAGCCATATTTAGTCAATGTGTGTCGGGTTAAACCTATTATACTTACATACACTTCCCAATTTAGCAAGGTACGAGATTTCTTCATTTAGGGCGAGGAGCCCAATGACGAGGTTATGGCTAAGCTGAGCAGAGCTACGAGGATCCTTCCTCTAATTTTGATTACAGCTCTTTATACTCGACACTTGAAATGCCAGAGACTTGGCAGCTCTCTTCATTCCTCGGTTAGCATTTCTGGAGATCAAGACTTTGAATCCCATGGTCGTGCACTTTAACTACTCGCTCACCACACCAACGGGGCTGTTTTGGCTCATTTATCAAACTTTCTTGATAGTTTGAAAAGTTATTATCAAGGACACTAACTCACCTGTATTTCTTGTGGACTTACGAAGCTCACCCAGCTTGCTACGCGATACTGATCTCTTCCATAGACCATAATTGTAAAGTACGTTCCTTGTAACTGAAACAGCCGAATTAAGTTGTAGACAAAATGTTGTAAAAATGTGATTAGTTCAGCATTAGATCCGTCGATAACGAACGCAACATTTGCTTTCCCAAAAGCTAGAAGAACATAGAAATGTTGAATAAACACCACTGCAAAATTGACTGTTTAGTACCTCAACAAAAAATGCTGACTCTAATAGATTCTGCAAGCCATGAACTATGGTCCCTCCCAGGGTAAGGAACCCAATCCATGCTTAAAAACAACTCATACGTGCATTCTTGGCAGTATCCTTCATACTTTACACTGTTATCCCTTGGCTAACTTTTTCACTTAAAGCCTTGCATCAACCATGCGATTCAAACACAGCAAATGTTCGATTTTATGCTAGGTATTAGCATTAACAGTTATAGCCCACTTTTTGTAAATTCTATGCCAATTTTCTATCACTATTTGACTTCTTCTCATGCATTTTCTCTTGTATTTTTTTGTCCAATGGTCCGAGCTGCTTTATGGAATTTCTAAATTTACGGTCTTCGGCTTCTAATCCAGGTATCGCCATAGAAAGGCTTTTAATTGTAGTGCTATACAAGTAAGTTGTACATGTCGCTTCACTATTTAGTAACGTTTTCTAACAGTAAGAAGATTTCTGTCTAAAATTCAAAGCAAGTTCGGTTCCTTGCCTGAACATTGTCAACTAATACAAAATCATGAATTTATTCTCCTAAAATTTGTCTTCTCACAATGCGATAATTACAAGCATTAAATAATAAACGTGGTTACTCATTAGAAAAAACTCAGTAAATAGCATTAATTGATACAATAGATACAATTACCTTGGTTTTCAGATATATATTTTTAGTTCCTTTAACATTAAGGTCAATTTCTTACAATAAATACAGTCCTTACAATGCCCTACAGCTCATACTACGTAACAATTTGATTTTTCGACAAAAAGAGGCATACAAATCGTTTCAGAATGTGTGGGCTGTCTTACGTTTATTATTATAGTCCTATTTCTAAACAGTGTATACTGACCTCCGTACTGTATATTGATGTATTTGGTCCATCCCCAGTATAAATACCAGAATTCTGTGAAAGCCACAAAAATTTAAAATAGACTTAATCATAAATACAAAACTTTGGGTTGGAATGATAGTAACGTGTGCAACTCCAAGTAACCAAAAGCAAACTGTTATTAATAGTGAAGCTGGATGTAATATCGTAAACTGGTTTTAGTTTGTTGAAACATAACTGGGACTTTATTTGAAAACGACTTTGTACGTTTGTATAAAGATTCATGCCATGCACCAAGGATTTCAGCCAACGCATCTCAAAACTAGGTCAATGCTCCAACTATAGATCTCTGGTACATATAGATCTCTCGCTCAGTCGTGGGCACAACAATGGACTTTCTTACGTTCCTGCCGTTATCTAACGTAGTGCGTCTCTTTTCATAGCAAAACTCTTCCACTCCACTCACCAAGTACTTGCACAAATTAATGGACGATTGCAAATAATGGCAAATACACATTATAGCATTTGTATAGTATTATAGCAAGGGTATATGTCAATGGATGAAGGAAACTGTATGAACCGATGGTCGATTGCTGTCTATCTTTTAAAGACTTCTTTTGAGCAGCTGAGTTTTAGGGACTTGATTTGCTGCTGCTGCTCAGCCCAAATGGTTGATTATTATAACTTTGCTTCTATACTGATGCTTCAGCTACAATTCTTGACAAAATGGTCAAGTAGCGAAAGCCTTCCTCTCAAATCGGCAGACAGAAGCTTTTTTTCCTTGTGCAAGTGTCGCAATTGGTTTTACTGTCCAGTTTTTCTTGGGCAGAGAAAAGGAGTACTACTTGCTGAAGGGTTCTGAAAGGTAACCAGGTGATAAGAGTGGTACCCATCCTTACTATACGTTGGTAGCACTTTAACAAAGAAGAGAAAAAGTCAGCTACTAAATGCATTGCCGTAAATGCAGTCCTAGCTGTTGAATGTATTTTACTAACACCGACAGTTATAGACATTTCAGCGCATTATGCCTATCTTTCTTAGGAGTATGTGATTTAGGCAGTAAAGATTAAAGAATTTTCGTTAATTAAAGTTCAATGAATAACTAAGGAATGTTTGTGACCCGAGAAACAACAAGTGCTATACGAATGCCACAGGTGATAGAGCTCTAATCTCGTTTCAAGCAGTGTAAAAATGCTATACTTGCAAATAAACTGATCGCTGCGCAGCTTACCATAACAGGCTAGACCTAATTCATAGACAGTCAAGAACACTTCCTTACCTTTGTGTGTATGCCCATGGTGATGGAGAGAATGAATCGTGTCCAAACCTCCAGCAGATCCAATCCCTGCCAACGAGCATAGAAAGTAATTTACATACATAAAAGGACGAGGCGACGATGTGGACAACTAAGGTTATCGAAGTGACATGATAATCGGATATCCTGATGTAAGGCAAAAATAAACGCGTTTGAGGAAAAGTGAATCAACCAATTCCAAAATATTCTACGTGCGAGAGGGTTTTATGCGTGACATCATGGCGATGAAAACTCAGTGTGTGGCGGGAACACGACAGTCTACAATTTTCAGCTAATGGTTACTTATTTTACAATCATTGATTTATATATCAGAACTTCTCAAGTATTGTGCATGGGCCTGTTGCTCGTCGTACCTCACTTTCTTCAGAAAAGCTTTGCATAAAAAATATTACCTGAACAATCTTTTTGTGGTACAAAACTTGAAAATCGCCTTGAAAATTTGCGCTAAAATCATACTTAAAAGCTTTTTTCGTCTGACACTCCTCATAGTATGAAACGTCAGAAAGGAAAGTATAT
>JANTCA010005675.1:0-18359 GCA_024741275.1 Chironex yamaguchii
TCTGTTGGTGAACTCTCCGGGGCTTTCCTTAAGAGTGTGTAAATTGTTACTTTATTAGTTTCTTTTCTTTGTAAATGATGGTGAAGGGAAAGGATACTAGGGTAGCTTTTTGGAAATTGAATAGGTATGGCTTGATTGATGTCTTTTTAGTAGAATAGTAGTTGTGTGATTTCGCATTGTGTCTGAGCATGCCATCATTTAGTACCCAAAACTTTATAAATTAGTTATTTAGGACTTAGCATGGCACTTGATATAGTATCAATTCATTTCATTTCATTTCATTTTAGAAAAGATTTGTGAAAGGGCTACGTCAGTACGGCAAGAACTTTAATAAAATAAGGAGGGAATTATTACCGAACAAGGCGACGGTAAGTTAATGTTTTCACTTTCCTCAAAGGGATCTGAAAAATGGAAAAATATTTGTGGTTTGAAGTAAACACGTCCTTTGCTACGTCCTAGTTGTTTTCCGTGATAATAAACTGTTTATTGTTTACAACTGTCAGTTAGCCTTATTCAAAACAGATTTTAGTTCCACGTTAGACTTTTTGCACATGCTTACAAACTCATTATAACTAAACAGTTCTATAAAATTCAAGGGGAGTGCTAGAATCGGCGAAGCATGAAACAACCCGTGAAATCCAATAGCTTTTAACTACTAATAGACAACCTAATAATTTCATCTCTGAGCTATTTATTGGTTGTACTTAGATTTTTATATCGGTTCCTATTAGAACCGATATAAATCCCCTTTTGCCTACGTAATTGGCCTGCCCAAGTATACCAGCTTGGTATTCATTGTGAAGACATTTGTAATTGCAGAATGCTTTATAAATTCTTGCATGGCAACATTATACTATACTTTATAGGTTTGTTTTGAACACTGTCGACTTAACAGAGCTCAGTGGGCATCCATGATATTTGCAGATTTTAACATTCCAGTGTACATAGTTTTCCACTGTCATTTTGTTATAAATGCTTTTTCATATTTCTTAACCATTGGTAGGCCGAACTAGTCCATTACTACTACATTTGGAAGAAAACACCAAGTGCTTTGACCTCAAGACCTCACAAAAGAGGTCGTCGTCATAGTGTTCTGTGTCGGAGAACTCGCTCCACTAAACCCAAAAGCTCTGCTTCCAGCGAATTTCGTAAGTGTTAGAATTGTTTTGCAGATTTGTCCGTTAACTTTACAAATACTGCAGTATGAATATTCTTGACCTAATCCTGTCCACAAGAATTACCGTTTACAGCATATTGTGTTAAGTTCTTATTGTTTGTTTAAGTCATTTATTTGTCAACTGTTGTTCATACGCACATTCAAGTGTTCTAGTACGATCAAAACTGTTATATTGAGATCAAGATGAGTATGTTTGCAGTGCTTAGTTCACTCTTGTTGTGATTATAGTAAGAATCTCAGGTACCTTGAATGTTCACACTTGTCACTTGTCATGGAAATTGGAAACTTGCAGGACAACGTTTTTTCCTTTTTACATTAATTTTGAAGACAGTGAAGTCGGGGACAAGAGTGTTTGAAATAGGAAACGACTTTTCTTTAGTTAAGCAAGTCGGCGATATCGGGAACTACATTGAATTCAAGACGTCCGCACTTACTACCGAACCTATAAGAATCTTGCAAGTTAGCGATTTTTACGATAACTCTGACAAGTGGTAACTAGCCTTAGGTACAGTGTGCTTTTATGAATAAACTTTTTGTATTCTTTTCACAACACAGTGGACCTTAGCTCATGTAGTGAAGATGAATTGGACAGTGAAGATAGCGACAGGGATCTCAGGTAGTAGTACCTCGTGAGAAAGTATTGATCATTGTCTTCATAGGGATGTGTGGCTACACGTTAGAGATTAGGAATTGTAGTTTATTAAGTTTTTACTACACATTTTCGCACTACACACTGTAGTGAAGGAGCGCATTCAGATTTTTAAGAATATTCTGTGACATCAGTGTGATCAGAAGGCAACTAATATAACAGAGTTAAGTGATTAAAACAACGAAGTAGAGGCCTTTCCTTTCTATACTCAAGACATTTGCTCAAGCCAACCTTTCGTTACAGGGAATACAAACGAGTAACCGATGATAGCAAGTCGACTTGCCTGCTTATTCCTTCCTCTATCTTCTTTGACAGTCTTATTATGGGAAGTGACACATTTAGTTCTAGATTACATCTGACAGACCCTCTATACTACTGTTAGGAAGAGAAACCTAGATACGATTTCTTCTTACGAATTTCCCGCGACCTGTCCTATCTTGATCCACGATATTGGCAAAAATGTTCTCGCGCCATTTTTTTCAGTGAGCGCTCTAGCCTGAAGTTCTTAGTATAGTTTGTAGTGCCGTGGTTAGAAATGTCAGCATTCTTGCACTGTGGCTGTTGAGGCAGTGGAACGAAATTTCCGCCCGCTTTCTCGTTGTTGTTAAAATGCCTATCACATTTACTTATCAAATTAATAAAGAATTAGTACCGCACTGAAGTAGTTATCCAGGGAAAATGGCAACAAATCGGCCAATGTGACACATTTATGTTTTTTGTTTAGTTCTGTTTTTCTGGTTCTCAGCGTTCCTTGACGTCGCTTGTCGCATTCATTTCAAAACCAATGTGTAGATAGGGGTTGTATGGTTGAAGTCAAACCAGCTTGTCGTCGCAATATTGGTAAATTTTTATTTGATATAGGATTTTTAGCTTGAATATATGTTAACTTTGATTATAAACACTACCAAGTATTCGTCATTGCAATAGTGACGCTACTGTGGATTGATTGTGTTGTATAGTTGCAATTAATATTTCGCTAGTTGTCTGCTTGCTTCTGGAGATCGTGTCAGCGCGTATGCCTTCCTTGTAGACTTTACCCACGTTGCTGGCGGGTTGAATCAATATCTTATAAAGTGATATCATGGTGATATCATAGCCATATTATAATAACTCGTGTTTCTTTTGTTTTTGTAGTTTGTACTGTTGCAGACATTGCTTTGCTACAAGTAAGTCAATTACTCGATTTTAAAGGGGTACATTTTTAGTCGTAATAACAGATGTAAATGTTAACGAAATTACTTTGGGCGCATGTGAACCTAGGCTACACTGTAACTTATGCACTGTAAATACAAATTATATTGTCATCATAAACCGCATGCATTGGTACCCGGAAATTCTAACGTACCCTTTTTTTCCGGTGCATCGGTATTTGTAAATTACTCTGTTCTTTGCTTCCTGTTACGTATAAGAATTGAGGATCTGATTTTGATTTTGTAAATTGTTTACGCTGCCTGTATCATTTATCGTGATCATTAGTCAATTTTACTTTATACCCAAGGTAGATTTATTGAAGCTGCAGCAGTTAAATGCCACGCGCGTGATTAAGTTGCAAAGCATGACTGATCGTTGTCTTACTTGACCACTCCCTTAAAGAGAAAATCGATGTAATTTAGACTAGGTCGGAAATTTTCTGATGAATCGCTTTCCTCTTTGTTAGGGAAATAAAGTTGCAAATTTTTGATATCACTTGCAAATTGACAAAGCCTATTTGCTATAGAATCTTGATCCATTACGGACTTTCTACCTTAAATTGTCGCGTGACTATAAGAGACCAGCCAGGGTTATCTACTTGAAGACTTGACAGCCGTTGTTTTGATAATGTCGTGTAATTACGGACAGAATTTCTTGAAAGTAAGGATATTAAATTTGAAGAGATGCTCTTGATTTGCCCTCGTTTATTTTCGGGTTGTTATTATTTCTGTTGTTTCTTGTATGCACAGAATCTCCAAATTGGCATCACGCTGGGAAAGATAAGCTGTTGGTATGTTTCGACTGCAGAATGTATTTTAAAAAATATGGCCGAATGAGACCTGTTGACAAGAGTGTGGAACCTCCACCATTTATATTCAAAGCTGCATTTGAGAATTTAGAGGAAGAAGTGTTGTCAATAACTGGGCGCATGCGTACGCGACGTTCTTCTACGCCCGTTACAAACAACAGTGGACATTCTGGGAATATTAACAGTAGCATTAGAAACAGAATTTTACATGAAATTCAAGAAGGTTTGTTGAAAAATCATTTCTTTCACAGCGATTTTTTCTGTTTTGATAATAGAAATGCATCGTCTTTTCTTGCTCGTATGTTTTATTCATACTCGTTCTGACATTTAGGTTGATTACTGCGCAGGTGGCCTTGTAATGCAACTGTAGAAATGAATCATCTGTTAACCCTGTCTGCTGGAGTAGCTTGTGATGTTTTGGCTGACTTTGTCGACTGTTTGATGGATGATAATTGCTCGGGATTTCCAATGCGTCCGGACGTTTGCACTTTGATTGCAATAATTTTAAGAACCCACATTAGGGGATGTTTTTAATTAGAAAAGTTGACCATTGTTATAACTGATATCAATACTACCGATTTTTTAAAACAATTTTCGAGTTTACTGCCGTTGGCGTTATCGTAGTTACGTCTCCATTTCATGGCGTAAAAGGAACTTTAAAGAAAATCTAATGATAAGGGATTTGTGGAAAATTGTTTTCTATTGAAGAAGGCAAAAGTGTATCTGCTCTGCTTTGAATTGTCAGCAAGATATTAAGACTGTATTGAAAGTAATGTAATGCTTTCCCTTCTTTTTCTTCCATTTAGCACGCCAACAGTCCCTCATGAGAAAGCCTTGCTCTCCCTCGATAAATAGTTCAGAGGGAAGCGAGAGCGAAAAGGGAATTAAAGTAATTACCATTGTTTTAAGTTTTGACTTTATTGTTTTGTGTTTCAGACTTTGGACTGACAAGCAGTAGGTTGTAAGTCAGGCCATGATATCTGACCATAGCTACTGTTGCATATGTCTGCTAACTATAAACGGATTGGATTTGGGACATATAGGTCGACTGTTAGACCTTGACAAAACATATTAGGTGTTTAAAACGGGTGATTTTTATAATTTACGTTAATTAGTGTTGAAAGTGGATAGTTGGGCATTCTTGTAGACGTTTTCAATGATTGCCAAAGAATGTGCCCTTTCGCATTCCTACCAATTTTAAATCATTCTGGCCCATTTACCAAAGCTTTGACAGTCAAATTTGGTCAGTGCGTGCCTCACATGTTTCGCTCTTGACAAATATACACGTTGTAACATGTAAATATATTTTAAAAAGCTTCATATCCAACGTGATCATGTTTCGTTTTTATCGAATTGTGATCATTTGTATTTTATTTGAATTTTTAGGGGGACAACTGTTGTTTGAAAATTCTCTCTTTCTGTTGCTTTTTTCTATTGATTAAGCTGACTTAGCCTTTGTACGCCAATCGTCTTAATTTATGCACTTTTGTGTCGTCATGAAACCTAATGTCTTTTCGAACTTCAAGTTAAATATCTCCAAGTTTCGTTTCTTTTCACACAAGGTATATTAATGTTACTGTAAAATGAAGTTTACTACAGCGATGTGTAGCAAGTTAGTTATCTTCATTTTCGTCTTCATTACCAGGAGCAAGAAAATGCGGATAACTGTAATGAGTACAAACCGAACGGCGAGGATAAAAAGTCGCTGGCTGAGGTAACTAACGTGTTCTGAAACGCGCCTCTTTTCTGGTCAATTGCTGTAACGACATCTAGTAGCAAATAGCCGTACTCAATACATTTTTTGCTTTAAATTCACGTGCAGTTGATGCTCCGAGAAGCATTCGTTAAGGATATTATTATTATTACACACTTCATTTGAAGCAAAATGTGCAGGCGTCTTACTCTGGTGGGCTTGATCGATTGTTGAGACTCGAACTGCCAGGACCAGAACGAAAAGAGCATCAGGTTTGCCTGTGAGTTTCAGACAGAGATTAACCTAATGGTCGGCCACGTACGTCTGCCGTGAAAAGTTTTGAGAAAGGATCAGATATGGATTAAGATTATTTTTATTTGAAATCTTGAAAGTGCTAAATATCACAAAGTTGTCGTAGTTAACATTGATGACTTGGTATCTTGAGTCTTCAAGGAGCATAATTTTTCTCTCACACATTTTTCGTTTGTATATAGATCTTTCTTGGATAGTTATATTAAATCGTGTTGTAATTTATGATACTCACTATGTCTTCCTTTTTTCTCGTCCTTGATTCTGATTAGGTGTCAGACGAGTCGGATGTCTCTAGTGAAACTAGTAGCTCGTGTGACAGCAATGAATGTCCTCAAGAAGAAGAATTGGAGGAGAGTCGTTCACCAAGTGTCGACTTGAGCTCCAGTGAGAGACTGAGTGATGAGAACAGTAGATGTTCCACGCCCGATGTTCCGAACGATCCTGAAATTGATGCAAGGATCCTATCGCGCTTTAAGCGTGTAAGTACAGATGATGATGTGTCCTGTGCCAGATGTGAGATGATTTATACCGTCAAACGGCCAAAGAAACAGAAGATTGCTATCGATTGCTCCGAGGTAAGTATCAGAGAGTCGTGTTTCATTTTTGTGTTTAACGGTCGCACTTTCTGTTTAAGAGCTGCTTCCATGATGCGATTTATTAGTGATAAATGTAATCCCTCGTACTTGCCTTTTCTCCATGTCTTGCTTTGTGGTTTCCTTACTCGTTTTTAATTCCTCCTTGTTCCTTTTATCATAGCCATCTTCATCGTCCGCGTCCACATCGTCGAAGGATACCTCCAAGCCTTCTTCAGAACGAGAGAAAGAAAAATCAAGAGCAAGTGATTTAAAGCGATCATCATCGCCAGTCATTCCCTCCACCCCAGCACACGTCACTTCTCACTATGAAGCAGCTTTACGAAATTACTTACAACAAGTAGGCGCAGATCCACGTGCCCATTCGCATTTACCTTTGATGTGGCCACATTTTAATTCGTCTTTACCTCATGAACTTGGTATGCATCATCATAGACCTCGTAGCCCTGGTGAGGCTGGCCCTGAACACGGGAACAAATTTGGACACTTACTAGAATTATTTCATAGGCATGGAATTCCTCTTGGACATACACCTGGACATCATGAACCCAGTAGTCACTCCTTTCCTGGTTTTCCGCGACATACTCCTGCTGGCCACATTGCATTGGATGAACTGTCAAGGCGTTCACCGCAGCAGCCAGTGGATCCGTTAACCGGAGTGCCATTGTTGTGGAATAACTCGCACCTTCACTCACACCACCATATGCACACCCATTTACACCTACATCCTAACGAAGCTCATAGAGCACATCATGGGCCGCTTGAACAGCATCCGAACCCAGTTGGTGTGCACCAACCCCCTCCACCACTTAACCCAGTATTGGCCTCTCAAGTGGACCATAACTTGTTAAGGCATCATCCAGAATTGTTGGCACATGTACAAGATCCTCGTGTTCGATCTGGATTGGGTATTGGTGGACTTGGAGGGCAGAATGGACTTGACAACAGTGCCGTTGCTCGTGATATGGCAGCTCGTGATTTAGCAGCTCGTGAATTAAGTGCCCGAGATTTGTCAGTTCGTGAACTTGCTAGTCGAGATATGAGCCATCGTGAATTTACTGCACGAGAACTAGCTGCGAGAGACCTAGGTATAAGGGAAGAAAACATTAATCAAGCTATTTTGCAAGATTACATTAACCTACGGTATGATCCTATGGGATATCACTTATGGCTGTCACAGATGGCTCGATTGCACCAGCATCAACGTGGAATGTCGGAACCATCTCCGGGGGCCTTGCAGCATCTTCGGCTTGCCGCTGAACGAGATGAATATTTGCAATATTTACGATCTCGTGAACACGAGGGTAAACTAAAAGCTGATCATTTGTTAATGAATGAACGGTCAGGGATGAGGGGTGATCCTTATCCATTTGTTATTTCGAACTACCTTGATAGTTTACACAGGATGCAAAGTCAAGCTAGCCCCGGCATGAAGCCAGTTACCATTGACCTGTCAAAAGACTAAACGGTTAATTGACACCAGTGTTGACTTTTAGGGTATTACCTCCCAGGTAGGGTATTTTCTCGGTCTTCTTGCTATACTAGGTCTCGAACAATAGTATGGGACAACGTATTATGCAGTGGCAGTGCCAAGCGACATAGACTGCTGTACATAGCTTTTTTAGGTTCTTGTGTCGAATTATCGGGACTAAATTCATTAAAGGTTAAGATATATTATAATGAATGTTTCTCGTCTAGTAAATTTTGTTTAAAGAAACTAGTATATTTTAAAGGCTTTACGGAAGGCAATATTTAAATTGACTTAGCCTGACGTTATTTGAAGTTATTAGTAAATTATTAACTAGCTCAAGGTGGGTACTTTTTTGCAAGCTCTTTGGCGTTTTGGAAGCCATAAAATTCGTTTTCTCTTCCAGCTCTGTAGAAAAACATTGTACTACTGACGCTTGCTAATGGGTCACAGTAGCAAGGATTGTGCGTTTAGACATGTATGATATTTTTGTCGCATTTTCGTTGCCCATGTAACTTTTAATTCTGTTTGACATATCAAGTTTGTTTTGTTGCCACTCCTTTTGATGTAGGTGAAACTGGTAAGGGTATATTATGTATTGCTATTAATTTGTAGACACGCTCTTACTCTATTTGGCATCCCAGTATTTTTGATAATTCTCCTTGGTCATCCTGTGGCATCCTCTCGCATCCTATCCCATCCTATCCCATCCTATCCCATCCTATCCCATCCTATCCCATCCTATCCCATCCTATCCCATCCTATCCCATCCGATCCCATCCTATCTCATCCTATCCCATCCTGTCTCATCCTGTCCCATCCTATCCCATCCTGTCCCATCGTGTCTCATCCCATCCTGCCCCATCCTGTCTCATCCTATCCAGTCATATCCCATCCTCATCATATCCCATCCTCATCATATCCCATCCTTATTATATCCCATCCTCATCATATTCCATCATCATCATATTCCATCCTGTCCCACCAGTGAAAAGCTGCCAGTGTGATTGCACATAGTGTGGAGAAATGTTTAGTTTTGCAGTTACTGGAATCCAAGATTTAGAAAGCTCACGCCACGATACAGTCCGATTTTTTTAAGCAAGAGCAGTGGCAAGAACGTTTAACGCTTGTTTATTACTTAAAGACTAGAGATGAGCTAGCTACGTGTCTTAGCTGACAATATTTATTATCCCCTGTTATGACAGAGTCACCTAACTATGTTAACTTGGAACAGTTATTTTTGTCCGAGCAGAATTGAAAGTGCCTTATGTGCACAATCTGCTGAGTGGTTTGAAGTCATGTGATGTCCTCTGCATGCTTGTATTGTACCGTGACCTCTAGTGACTTTCTGTCGAATTCCAAGAGCAAACGAGTGAAATTGCCAGAATTAATCAGAAATACGGAATTTTCTCGTGTCAAGAATTTATATTCATTGGACATACTAAACATTTTCGTACGTTATAGTGCTTTTTGGTTGAGAATATAATAACCGACAACACTACATCAAAAGAAGGAAAGAAATTTGGTAGGAATTTCGAATGTCTTGTTACAAAATTTAAGAAAATTAGGTAGAAAATATAGCTTAAACATGCAAACAAATTGCAGTTTTTATTGAAAAATTCCTATTAACGTAAATCGTTAATCCTTGTTATCCTGTGTACTCATTGCATTCGAGCTGATAAAACATTTATTACCAGCAGAGTTGTGTGTTAGTAAGATTTACGATTGATATTCATTAGGCATTTCACTTCCTTGTAAATAAATATGCCCAGTGCAGTGGTTTGATAGTAATTTTCGTAGATAGTCGAGTGTTCATATTGCTGTGACAGTAAAATGATCGAATGCAAACATTTGATCTTTACTTCATGACATTCTCAATGAACTGTTTTATCAGAGTGATCACTGACTTATTGATTTTGTTACCTCTGTTAATATTTGAACAATCTTTTTGTGGTACAAAACTTGAAAATCGCCTTGAAAACTTGCGACATTGCGCTGTTAATATTTCTGTGCTACTTTTAGCTCACCGTATTTCTCACCTTAAGCATTTATTTTGGTGGTGTCCTTCGTTTTGGGGGATCAGAGTGTAGAACAAACAGTAAGCTCAAATACGAAGGCTTATCTTCCGTTCGTGCTGTTTATTTATCTTTTCTCAGGTATGCTTGCTTGCATGCTTGCTTGTTGCACGCTTCTTGCTTGATTCTTGCTTGCTTCTTTGTTGCTTACTTCTTGCTTGCTTCATGCTTACTTCCTGCTTGCTTGCTTGTTTATGTAGAAATTTGATTACATTTGACATCGTTCAGACTGCAAAAAGTATTAATAATCATTTACTCCATGTTGGACGTGATTGGAAAGTGTGTCATGTTCACACTCGGAGCAGATCACCGACATTAGGTATATTTGACGTTTGGACGAATGCGTTTTGGTTCTTGATTAAGGTATTACAGCATTAAGTTCAACCTACCCTAAAGCAGATCTAAGTTTGGAAGCGTGAAAAAGAAGAAGTGCATGAAAAGGGGCAGATTCATAACATCAGAATTCAATTAGGATCATATGATGAAATATCTGTATCCATCACTGGTCACCAACTGTTGCCACCTACCTCTTCAAAAAGAAGTTGAGCAGTTTTAGGTAGCTTGAAATATGATCTTGCCAATTTGAAAAAGCTGTGAGACTTAAACCTGTAAAAGACAGTGATATGCTGATAGTTTTTCTTCAGGGTTTTCTAATAAGGAAAGTGATATAAGGAAAATATTGAACAGTCGTCGTCGCTGAAGCCGGATGGAAATGTGGAGGACATAATTGGAACACTTCGATAGGAAGGATTCATTTGGAGTTTAGTGTAAACCATGGCAGTTAATATACCATACAAAAACAAACCGGCTTATGAAGGTTCGATCACGAGGTTCACTGGACCTGGGGTATAGCTGCTGATACTGTAAATCTATTTGTTCCGGGTAACTATTGGTCTTGCAGCTATAATGTGATTACTCCTTCCGTGGAAGGCGAAATTTTAACTATGGTTGTTTATTTTAGCAGACTATATAACTTATTTCCATTACATCCATTACGTCCGTTAAATCGTCAAAAAAATCTCTGCATTCATGGTCGGCAAGTACAGATAGTCATGTAACGAATATTTCATGTTGTCCTCGATGTATCGTGTATGGTTCAAATATGTATTATTGACGAAAAATGTGTTGTCGTTTTAAAAAGTTTAGCTTGGCATAGTTGTCAAGAAATAAGGCACAGTAAGTTGCTTGGAGCCTATTCAAACACACTAACGCATTTATATTCATCAATGGGAAACCGACTCGTGACCAAGTTTCGTGAGTCTTAAGGGGGGATTAAACCAGTCCAGCAATAACGTTACTAACATCATGCTGACATGTCCCACAAAACTAACATTTCTGTTGCATGCAATTTTGATCTAAAGCCAGATGAGATTGTTCATAATCTTTCCCTTAAAATGACAAAGTTGTAGCAATCAAGCAAAAGATTAACCATTAATTGGCGTATAAATGTCATCAAAACTCCAGCATTGTCTTTCCGTTGTTAGTTTCTTGTCAAGTTTTGCGTGCAAAATCCGTTCGGATCATGACAAGTAGAGGTGAGATAAAGAAAGTCGTTAACTTTGTAAACGAGATAAAAATCTTTAATAACAATGACAGTACCATTTGTGAAATTGATCATGAGTAAGTCCTGCAGAAATGTGTTGATACTGAAACGTGTTTAATTATCGAGCATAAGAAAGTTCTTTATCCACAATCAATACGAGCGTTAGCTCGGGGAAAATGATTTAATACCATTGACCTAACTAAATACATGGCCTTAGATATACGTGTCTTGATTTTAAATCATTTAAGGCTGGGGATGAGGCTGTGACAAGAATGAGTGGTTACTGTCGTGATAGGTCGAATGTAGGTAGTACATTTGATAGTGTTTACGAACCTGTGTGGGCTCCGGGGATAAAAGAATAGGCCCAACGTATCCTATGTGTGGCGAATGAGGTGACTAAAAGAGGGAGGCGACAAGAAGGAGGCGACTGAAAGAGGGAGGCGACTAAGAGGGAGGCGACTAAAAGAGGTGGGCGACAGGAAAAGCACCGACTCTAAAATAGTTTGCCAAATAGTGATGCGGACGGGTAAATGTAGAGAATTTGTATCCGCTATGGTGACCCCTGAGTGTATGGATGAAGCCGAAAGTGAACGAAGAAGAAAATAGTGTTTATGTAATATTCTCAAGTCTGACACTTGCCTAAGACAGTGAGGTGCTTTTCGACTTTTCTGAAAACAACTGATTTGGCAAGCTAATAATATGGTGAAAATCCGAAAAGATCAATAACGTAGCCAATAAATGAAGTCTGGGGATACTTTGAAAGTGGGGTTAAGCTAGAAAATACCTTTAGATATTTCAATATATAGTGTTGTTCTTCCTACAAATCTTTTTTTTTTCCACATTAGTTGCTTTTAAAGATATCTAGAACGGCTTCGTCTTAGCGACAATAGTGGAACTGAAAAGCTTCTGATTAGCCATGGGGTAATTTTACAATGTTTAAATTCCGATAACAGGGACGGGTCTGTAATGACGACAAGACGACCATCAATTGAGTATAGTTAAGGAGCTATGGTGGTAGCCATTCTTCTTTGTCAGACATGGCGTGACAAAAACGAAAAAAAGCTAACATGTAAAGTAAAACTGAGCCTACTCCTTATATGTGATGTATTACACTCTCGTTAGCATAGCGCACTCAATGCCAGTTGCTGTATTGCTTGTTTCCTGATTCTGTTTTAAAGTACAATGTGCAATGATCAATAACGTAGTCCGTCTGGTGATACTTTTGAAAGTGAGATGTAACTAAAAATAACTTTAAATTGTACTCTAATGGCTGGACGTTACCAATATATGAATTTGGAAACTGTAATTCTACACCAAATATCATCACCATTCCTGTACCTTTATAAAGGCAATTGATTGGTTGTTTAAACTTTAAATTAAGGTACGTTTTCTAGTAAAGTTATGGAGGACATTGCAATATAAAAACAGTCCTTCAAAGATATTTCACCCCTTATAATGTACGTCTTACTAAGCGGTGGCGCAAATCACCGCTGGGTGGGGGTAAGAAAATAAAGGCGGTATGGCGCCAATGGCACCCCTATTTGCCTAGGGAAACGCTCTTCACCGACCCTGGGAAACACCAGTTTTAGTTAGGAGAAACGCCCTTCTTAACATGTGATGTTGCATTTTAATGTCAAAATCAAAGTAAAAGTAGTAAAAACGCATATTTCATTGAATTATCTTACTTCCCTCATAATTTATGTCATTGGATTTCAAAATTGTCATAGCCATGATTTTCAGAAGTAGGAGTAACTACCTCTAATATCCTCGTGGCTCCACCAATGGCCTTACTTTAATATATTTTTCGTCTACGCTTGTTCATCTGAAATTGCTTTAGAAGTGACGTAGTCCACTGTAGAACTGTAGTCCACAAAATAAGTGAAGGGTTAATAAAGTTCCTTAATGGCGAGTAGAGAGTATACCTGAGCTAGATGGAGAACTTCAACAAGTAGGCTGTGATATACAAATTCCTTTAGTATATCCTCTAACAAAGAAATCTCTTTACAGCTTGAGATATTTCTCTGAGCCTATATTCCATCAAAGCATAATTACATTCATCTTAAACCAAAGTAATCAAATTCCTGGAAAGCAACTGCTTATATAGGTTTGAGAAGTCCACCTAAAAGCCAGTAGAACTCTCAAGAACAGTATAGAATGCTATAGAACACAGTAGAACATTCTAGAAGCTTTCAGAACAAACTAGAATGAAATGGAACTTTCTAGAAGCTTCAAGTAAATATTGCATCAGTGTTGTTGCTGCACAGTTAAGGTTTCTAAAAGATTCTAAGTTTATATATCACTTTCTAGAGGTTCTAGACGTACACTTTCAAGAAGGTTCTAGACGCCCATAACAAGAAGTAAGTTATTATTAGGACCACCAGAGTTTCGAGAACCCATATCTCAGAACTGTCGATTTGACGCCTTGCCTACTGAGCTTAACGGCTAAAAGATTCCTAGTCATTAACCCTTGGTCGTCCAATTATGTGATTGGCCATCCGTCTGTTGACATATATAGTTACAAGTGACATATGTTTTGCCTTTGTAAGTACGAAAGAAAAGGAGCTTGTTATGGAGTTTCCATTCCGCGATAATTAGAACGATGATCTCCAGCTAGGAAATCTCAAATAACGCATTCTCTTTCGGAGATGCTTTTGAGGTAGGGGATTATCTTGCCTTCTACATCTGCTTGGCGTTGTTATTTTTCCTTGCCGTTATTGCAATTATAGCTAAAACTTTCTATTACTTTTTCTATAAATATAGTAGAACTTTGTCGGTGAGGGGCTCCTTCAAGAAATACCATGGCGTCGATAAAAACTATGCCGAGTTGTGGTTCCCACTATTTGTCAGAAAATGTTTAAACTTATAGCTATATAATTTTAAATGCCTTTCTCCGATTATATTTCAATCGAAGAGACGAACTCGTCCAGTGTTTCAGGTAACTTAAGGTGAGACTTATAGTTCCCCAAAGGCACTAAGAAAAATTTCTGTCTACTTTGTTGTAGAGCATTGGCATCGTTGAAAGGCTTTTCACAAATATAAATTGATTTTGTTATACCCTGATTAAACCGAAAGTGAAGGAACACACTCATTAACGATTTCAGGTTACTTAAGAAAAGACTTATAGTTTATTCAAAGCAATAAGGAAATTGTTTTAAAGATTTCTGTCTAGTCTGTTGTAAAATGTCAACATCACTAAACCCTTTTTCTCCACAAGTTTGGCTCAAAATGTCTGATTATTAAGAAAAACATCTGTTCCGAAGAAAAAAATGACCACTGCAGTTCGAGTCTCTGTACATCATGTTTGAAATTTGCTATGGATTTGTGATAACAAATGTGCTAGATCACAGATATCTCAGAATTGAATATAATTTTACTCTGAGCCTCCGATCTAGCATTTAGTTACTGAAATATTCGAAATTTGAACTTGCAGTACCTTATGAATTCTTGACTCATCAAATCCTTATATTGGTTTAGCATACTTCTCCTCTTGTGGAAATGTAGCTTTCGAAATCACTGTATACTTTATCAACACACATAAACAAGATGATGCATTCAAACATTTGAAATTAAAATCTATTAAAGGTGGGCAACATTTTGTCGATACTTAATTGCAGATATTACAGAAAAGGAGCTATTGCAAGCAAACTCATGTGAGCCAACAGTGGTCATTATTCTTGATCTAAACTGAGAAGAAAACTCACGCACTTAATAATGAATAGTTTTTGTAGCAAAAACTGACAAAAGAATATCTAAGGGATCGTTGAATTTTCTTTTTGATACTACATTGACTGAACTAATAAATTTTTATTCCCAGTTTAATAGGTTGATAAGCATTAATAATTATTATTAATAAACTAGGCAAACAAAGTAAACACTTACTTAATATATGTTAACAGGATGCAACTACAAGATAGAGTAAGTGAAAAACGTTACTGACATGCTACCCTGATTAAATACGTTATGCTTGTGCTAAACTTCTCTTTTGCTGTAAACTATAAAATTGGTCACCATATCACTCTCTCTCGTTGCTCCTATCTAGAGTTCTCTTTAGACTTCTTCACTTTTAAATAACCCAATCTAGACGATGAAGAAGATGCCTCTAAAAGATCTATAACTTGCTAACATACATGGTATTTACAAAAAGATTTTAAAAGATTTAATTTGACGTGGCCGTTCCAACTTTCGTGTTTAGAATCTTGATTATAACAAAATCAACATTTGTAATGCAGTTTAGAACGTGTCATTTATTTTTCAGTCTTCTTGGGATCTGGATGTGTTTTTTGCTCACGCATGCGCATGCATTGTTGTTGCTGCTGCATCAGTGGGTTTGAAACATTTTGAAAAAATTTTCCTTCGACACTGTAATGATGTGCTGATTAATATGATTGAGGATTGGAACTAGTATTTTGTAATTATGTAACACTTTTATGATTGTGAAGTAGTTCTTAATATAGACCTAAAATTATCCAGTAAATCGGTCCTTTTCTGCTTAACAATTGTGAATGTATCTTCATCAGAAATATACTGTTAGTTTTCTTCTACTCAATACTACACACACTTTTCACGTTATCAAACAAAGGTTGGGGTATGTCGTTAACACCTTAGCACGTCTTCAAAACAAAACAGTAAGGTATTCAGAGGATGCTGTTGCTAAAATTTTTCGAGAGAAGATCACTGATTTTTCAGCCGGAAAGCTTTTGGGCCTCAGAAATGTTCTGTATACTTAAAGGTTTCTTGGCTAGGCAACATTTCTACCCGCACAGAAACACAGAATAAAAAAGCTATAGTTAAGAGTTTCTCTGCTGTCAATCCCAAAATTGTTTTCACGACTAGGAAGATATTGCCATCCGTTCACAAGGATTGTGTACCTACCACACCAGAAAGCTTAATAGTATATGATCTTCTGTGCTGATGTGAAGCTCGATATGTAGGTCGCACTTCTCAAAGATTGGATGACAGGATGACAGGATCAAACAACATGTTTAAGGCAGTGTACACCAAGCATCAATTCCTTCTAGAGAACAGCCATCTCGCGCTTGCAAAGCGAAAATGACTGTCAAAACCTGCGATTCTGTAAAAGGCCAACATTTACTAGAAAATTGAGAATGCGTCAAAATGGATAAGGACGAGAATTTTACGATAATTGGCACAGCTAGCTCGTCCTTTCATCTAACTGTGTTGAAGTCTGTCTATAATAAAATAAAAAAACCAGTTGTCTGTAGGCAGAAAGAGTTCGTTTTTTCAGTTGGACTCTTCCAATAATGTTTTGTTTCTTCATTTTCTCTTTCTTTGTTTCCTTTCCTGTTTATGATTGGCTAGTTTTGCTACATGTTTCGTATAAATAGGTTGCCTTATACATATACTTTCCTTTCTGACGTTTCATACTCTGAAGATTGTCAGACGAAAAAAGATTTCAAGTATGATTTTAGCGCAATGTCGCAAATTTTCAAGGCGATTTTCAAGTTTTGTACCACAAAAAGATTGTTGAAGTATCTTGCATACACAGAGAACCAAAAAGATGTCCAGATATTGGTAGCAAAACTGCTAGAAAAACGAAATCTTGTAGGAATTTCTGTACATAATGCAGGCATTGTTAAAAGACCTCGTATATTTTAGTCAGTAATTCCTTTTTGAGGACTTATTTCATCATTGCCAACTGCATAAATTTTTTGTGCTAAGTTGAGAAACGCCAATTAAAACCTCAGAAAGCAAAAATCAACATGTTAGCAGTGGGAGCTTATTTGAGGGTCTTATTAACAATTTGTAGTTCTAGGGTGGTCGCTTATGAGAGGGAGGGGGCAATTCGAGGATTTACGGTGTCTAAAACTAAAGGAATGCGTCTATTATATGCAAGATAATGTCTCTGACTCCCTGTGCTTGACTCTTGTGGATGCCCCGAGTCAGCGGAGTTTCCCATGATCAAAATAAAAATAACACTGTTTATTATATCTCTATGCTCATAATACAATTTTTGTACATCCAAAATAATTGGCGGATCTTTGGAAATTGTAATAATAAATTTTTCTCAGGCCAGCCACACCTCCAGATATTGACTTCAGAAATTTTTGTAAATTTTTAGACAGTAAAAGACTTGGCTGTGTACAGAAAACTCACGTATGGAAGGCTTAACGGAATCAGAAGGCTCACTTAATGCTGTTGTTAAGGAGGTTGGTCACAAATGAATACAAAGTTTTTGAATTGCTCTTGTATAATTTTTTCCGCTAGAATTAGCCACGGTGCATTTCATATGCTTCGGCTCGAAGATCTCCGGCGTGGAGATAGCTTTCGTCTTGGGTTGCTGGCCTAAATTATTCTCCTTGGCGTATTGGCGTAATGAAATGCAAAAATCCAGGCACTGACCTTTTTTGGTCTTTTGGTGTTTTTTCAAACTTGGCGTCATACGTTGAGAATAATTATTCTTATCGTGAAAATAGGAGCTACTGACGTACTTCGGGCTTGAGTTTTGCACAGCATGCACCGTGGAGAATTAGTTATTGGTATGAAGTGCATTCGACAGTGCTCCCTGTGTTGTCAATAGTTATAGAGGGCGATTTAACGTGATAGCAAGTATGTAGCTCCGTTAGAAGTTTAACTTAGCTAGTACGTTTTAAAATTTATTTGGGCGATGTAGCTCGTCTTAAAACCACGTTAAGGTGTTTTGTTAGTTTTAGTGAAATTTTAGTTATAGTGCTGTTTTATTTTCTGTTAGTATTCCACCAGATACTAAGTGACAATTATGCATGCTCCATTGTCTAGACATCCGAGCTAGGGTCATTATTTTCTACATAATTCTACCTGCTCATGTGGCACAACAACACAACTTACTCTGCAAACTTGCATAGGAAGTTGC
>JANTCA010005675.1:30455-53277 GCA_024741275.1 Chironex yamaguchii
AAACAATAGATTTAGGCCATTTTGTGGCAGGAGAGGCAATTGGCTCCTGCATTTGGTATACCTTTATACAAGTCTTGTTGAAAGCTGTGGCAGCTAGCCGAAATTTTATCAGTAGCAGTGGAATACTCAGAATATAACAACTCTTGACATTTAACATGTACTTTACTTTGTGAGCAGATATAATGCATCAAGTATCTCCCGTCATTAGTCTAGCAAAATATTATACTAATTTGTTTAGATGATGGCAAACAAAAGTTTGAAAACCTCGGAGGGTAACTTGTCAGCATTACCATCAAGCATCTCCACGCCAACAAATTGGAATTTGTGTACCATATGCTGAAGCCTGGCACTTCACAAAAACATTCAAAGAATACTCCGAAAAAATCTTTTTGCCATACGCACCTCCAAGAGGCAGATAGAATTGACATCACATGGAACAGGTATTTTATAGATAATTTAGAAGGAACCACTCACGCCAAACGTGGAAAAGGTATTCACCGCCAAGTAATCGATTCAACTGCATTTCGTTAATGGGCTACATTCTTGAGAGTGGATGAAAACAAAACAAAGCTATTAAAGTTGCTGACAGGAAGCCTGATTGTAGTCGATTTCATCCAAGGAAAAGTGCTAGTTGTCACTTATGGAGGACAGGTTATATATGTTCCAAACTAGGACACTATCGTCCTTTCACCATGTATACATGAGGAAGCAGACACACGAATGTTGCTCCATGCATCCGATGCTGCCTCTCAAGGACACAACAGCATTATCATTTGCACTGTTGATACAGATGTTTTGGTTCTTGCTGTTATGGTAGCAGAGAAAGTTCCCGAAATTCAACAGCTTTGGTTGGCATTTGGTAGCAGAAAACACTTCCACTACATTGCAGCTCGCAGGATAAAGGATACAATTGTTCCACAGAAGTCACTCGCCCTGCCAATGTTCCATGCTCTGACAGGGTTTGATACTGTTTCTGCATTTGCAAATCATGGAAAGAAATCAGTTTGGGCAACATGGGATTGTTTCCCTGATTTAACAGATAAAGTGATAGCACTGGCTTCGTGTCCTGTAATGATAAGCATGGAAGTGATGAATACCATACAACAATTTGTTGTGTTGGTGTATAACAGGACAAGTCAGTGGATTGAAATAAACAGGGCCAGAAAGAAGATCTTCGCACGGTGCAGCAACGTCAAGAAAATTCCTCCTACATACGATGTACTGGAACTGCATGTGAAGAGAGCAACATACCAAGGAGGATTCATCTGGAGCAGTACTTTTGAAAAGCAGCCGGAGCTGCCTTCTCTCCTTGTGATTGAGGATGGAGAAAAGATGACAGCTGTTTATTTGAGCCTTATTGGACAAACCTCCCAGATGCTTCAAAAGCCTGTAAACAACTGCAAAGGCAAACGCAGGAAAGGCTGCAAATATAAAAAGGCGTCTCTGAAATGTACCCTGTACTGTGTTTTTGCGAAGGAGACTGTGAAAGACTTTGACCTTTAATGGACTAGTTGATCTCAGCATATGTATTGCTTGCCTTTTGTTTGCTTTCGAGTTCAGTTACTGATAATGTTGAATTCCAAGTGCACCTTAAAGCACAGGGAATTGGTTTGCAATATTAGTATAGAATCTGGCAATGAGCAGATTAGCTTCTAAAATAGTCACAAAATGCACAATTATTTTTACTAAGCCGGCTCATTGGTTAGGATGTCTTCATGCCTTTATGACAGAGAAGGTAAACATATTTTGATAAAGCTATAAATGTGGTCTTGGTACTTTTTTACTGTTTTCTTCCTTAACTACTGATTCAATATAGTCAGGCGCAGCGGAACGAACAGCCCAAGGTATGCTCATATTTTTTCTCAATACATTATTGTTGTTAAGTCAGATATATGTAAAACAAAATAAAATAGAAAACTCAAAACTTCCAACAAAAAACTAAGATGGAAAGTTCTTGAGATAAACTAGGTTGTGTGGTAACTGTAAATAACATATCGAGTAATACAGCTTTTAATAACCAAGTGTGATTAGGATAGGAGTAAGGAAAGAATGACTGTATATAGAAGTTAAACACATTTAAGCAATGTTTTGCTATGACCAAACATAGTTCAATATTTTTTGTTTGTGTACTACAAACGTTTCTTGACGTCATTTGTAAGACATGCAATGACAGAACATGTAACATGTTTTGTGTCTTGTTATCCGTCGTTAGTTCCAGGATTAGAACAGCAGACAAATGTGTCCATATATGCAATAGAATGTTCACAGTGCCTTAATTTGTTCTGTTTTATTTTGTTTTTCAGATAAGCAACAAAGTGTGGCACAGTTAAATGCTTTGCAGCAACAGGCCAACTTGCTTGAGTTACGAGCGTCACAATATCTTAAAAAATATACAAAAATTCAGGTGAGGATGTTATTGATTATTGTTGTAGCCAGTGTTGTTTTAGTGTTGAAATAAGCTGACATATAGGGACCTCGATATGTGTAATGAATGGTGTTTAACTGATAGAAACCAGTTATAATTAGGAAATCCATTTTGTTTCTTTTGATAATTGTGTTCAAGCTTGAACTATTACATTTTATACCAAAGATTCCACTTCAGCTGCAGGTTATTGTGAATTATTTGTTTATGAAACATGTAATCTGCTGTTGAGCTATGGTGGTGAAAAGTGATAAAATTAAATCAGTTAATGTCTTCAGGCTAGTATATACTAAGTAAGATATGCTCCATGCTTGGTCCAAATTGTTGCAGTCTTTGCATTTGGAGATACATTGCATGATGCATAACATGTTTAGTGAGAGCATAGGATAGTAGTTTTAAATTCTGAATGTGAACATTAAAAGCGCAAGATGTCTGTTCTCTAGGAGGAATTGATGCTTGGCGTACAATGGCTGGAACATGTTGTCTGATCCTGTCACCCAATCTCTGACAAGTGCGACCTACATACTTCACATCATCACAGATATTCATATACTACTAGTCTTTTTGTGTAGTAGGTGAACAGATGGCAAGATCTTCCTAGTCATGAAAGCAATTCTGGTATTGACAGCAGAGAAACATTTAACTATAGCTTTTTTAATCTGTGTTTCTGTACGGATAGAAACATTACCTAACCAAGGAAGTTTCAAGTATACAATGCCTCTTTGAACAATAAACGTTTTTCCGGCAGAAAAATCAGTGATCTTTCCTTTTTTTCCAGCTCCTAATTTAATTCAGATTCTCCACAGATACAAGGTGCTCTATGAGCAATGTTTTGATGAGGTTGATTTTCCTCTTTTTGGACAAAAAAAGGTCCCAACGAAGGTGTCGTCAACATAGCGAAAAGTATCATCAACATAGCGAAGATAAACGGACATATTTTGGTTGTTTTCTTTTAGAATATGCTCCTTGTGAAAGCCGACAAAAATATTTGCCAAAGTTTTACCCAAGGGTCTACTCATTGCCACACCGCCCTTTGTCGATAAATTTTATTGTTAAACTTCACCGCTAGAACGTTCTTTCATATACTTTATCACAGCTAATGTTTTCAGCTCAATGTCTCAAATTTTCAGGGTGATAATATCATTTCCTATGGAAGCAATGGATTTGCCATTGCTCTAAGTTATCTAGAAAATGATTACGCCTTGAGTAACAATCTTTGTTCGTATTAGGAAGACTATCATAATTTGATTGGCATTGCAGCTGAATTGGTTGATTCCTTGGAGAATACAGTGCGTGGAAATATGGTATGCCTATACATTAAGTTTAATTTGTTTTGTATTTCTCTGAGTTGAGTGTAAAGCTAAAACATGGAAGTTTTCTATTGTGTTGCTAACAGAGGGAGAAGTGACATTATTTGGAGCAGCAAAATGAATGTGAAGTAGTTAACCATTTTTGAATTAGCAGAAATCTGGATAAGCTATCAGCATTTGTAATAACTAAACATATCTGAAGTAGGGAGAAGTACTTGCAATGGAAGAAAGTATCTGAAGTAGCTAAAAGTACCTGCAATAGAAGAAAGTATTTGGAGTAGCTAAAAGTACCTGCAATAGAAGAAAGTATCTGTAATAGCAAAAAGTATCTGGAGTAGGGAGAAGTACTTGCAATAGTAGGAAGTATCTGAAGTGGGAAAAAGTACCTGCAATAGTAGAAAGTATCTGTAATAGCAAAAAGTATCTGGAGTAGGGAGAACTTCTTGCAATAGTATAGAGTATCTGGAGTAGCTAAAAGCACTTGCAATAGTGGAAAGTTTCTAAAATAGGAACAAATATCTTAAGTAGGAAACAGTACCTACAACAGTAGAAAGTATCTACAATAGCAAAGAATATCTTCAGTAGGAAGAAGCACCTGTAATAATAGGAAGTATTTTAAGTAACGAATAGTATCTCGAATAGGAATAGGTATTTGTAATAGGAAAAAATATCTGCAGCAGCAAAAAGTATCTGGATTAGCAGAAAGCATCTGGAGCAGCAAAATGTATCTGGATTAGCAGAAAGTATCTGGAGCATCAAAAGGTATCTGCAGCAGCAAAAAGTATCTGGAGTAGCAACTACTACGTACGGAACTTAAAGGTTGCTTTTGCTTGGTAAACTTTGCCTTTTATTTTTCTTTCAGGTTTCTCCAGATTACTTGCAGGGAGTTTGTGAAAGATTATTTAATACTTCTCAAAACAACCCTACAGACTCTGTGGACTTCACAAGACCGGGAACTGTAAGTTGTTGCACCTCGTGTTTGTTATCTTAGGAACTCTTTTCCATTACGGACGTAACTTAGAATTTAATTCGTATTGACTAATATATCCACACTTATCCCTTCTTTCTCCATGACTTCATTTTTACCTTCCAGATTTATATTTTCTTTACTCTGGTTCTTCTTTCTTTCTGTGCCTTCTTTTCCTTTGTTATTGTCCTTTGTCTTTATTCTGCTTGTTTCTCTTTATGCTCGTTTGGTGTCAGTCCTTCTATATACATATATGACCTATGTAGTATGTATTCCTTATTCTGTAGCATGCCTAACTCCTTGTAGGTCGAAAGCTTGCTGATGGGTCGTAATTTTATTTTAAAAGGAGGTAAAGTTAAAAAGTGTTTAGTCTACTTTATAGTCTTACGATAGCCCCACGGCTCTACAGTATAGTAGAGTAGAGTATAATGTAGTATAACACCGTATGCATTGGTCTGATTTAGACAAGTCTAGTCTAATCTAGAGAAGTCCAGTCTGCTGTGATTTACTGTGGTTCAATGTGTTTTAGTCTCGTTTGATGTGGTCTAATCTAGTTACGAATAGGTGCCCAGTATTTTCACCTTAGTTTTATAGCTGTGTATCCTCCAACAATGCTATACGTCAGCGATATTGTGGACCTGTAGTCTTCGTCTATTTTGTCTCTAGGCAGCATCAGTGATTCGGGCATCTTTGGTGAATGCTAGTGTTGGGTAAGTGTGAATGAGGAAGCTGGCATAAATTACGCACGATTTGCTAGCTGGATTGCTACTGTTTAAGTTTTAAAGTTTTGGATTTAGGTTGTTTAAAGCAGACTTTGGATAGAATGAAGCGCTTTTCTCTCGTCTTATATATTTGCATTCAAATGTGTAATTGTTCGTTAAAGTATACTTTCGTATCTAAGGTATGATTTGTTGGTTTGGCAATTTCTGCCGTCTTTGTAAAACGATATTAACTAAATATTGTTAACAGTTAAGAGTGGTAAGATGATCATATGGCAAGCAGCGATATAGAGTATTTTAAGAATGAGTTTTTTAAAATTGTTGGGGATTGCAGAGAGCTCATCGGAAGTAAACAGATATATTCAGTACAAGAAATTGGCTATGCAATCATTGTCAGGATTGTCAACGGCACTTGTTAATCAGTATGTAAGGATTGTACCGTATATGGTAATACGTACGATATATATCTATATATACATTCATTTACAATGATTTCTTTTCAGGAACTCAGTGGCTAGTGATGTTCTCTATTATCCTTCGCTTAACTTTGACAAACTAAAGACTGACCTTGCTCAGGTGGAAGTACGCAAGAAGGCCCTGTTACTACAAGCACTAAGATGGGTAAGTTCTATTTGGGAATATCTTGTCTTCCTCAGACCCCTTGCCCTTCTGCGTCTTTGCTTTGAGGTCTGTCATCAATCTTCTTCTTCAATCGTAATACTAAAATTCAGTCATAATAGATGCCATTTTTATGAAAGTATTTCCCAAAAGGAATTCGTTTTTACTCATGTAGAGTTTCCAGTTGCAACTAATTTTTCGTTTTGATAGTGCATTTTACTATTTGGAGCATGCACTCTGGTTATATCTATCTGAACAATGTATCAAGATGTCACTTGGTGGTAATTTTTCAGCGTTAATTTTATTTTTTAGAGTCTCAAAATTACTGAATAAGCGATATGTAAAATGATTCATCGCAAAACAAGCAGGTTTTACTGCATGCCGGAAGGAAGGAACAGGCCAATGAACAATGTCTTGGTCAAAATTTAAATAATTTTGTTAACATAGGTGTGAGAACTGGTGTCTTTTCTCCATGTTTTGGGTCGACCAGACGCCGATAAACTAATTTGTTTTATTGAATTTTAATTTTCTCTCAATCGCATATCATTTTTGTTACATCTGCTTTAACGTCCTGTAAAACATCACGAATCTTCAGCTCTAAAAATCCATTATTTGTACTAATTTTTATAATCATGGTATGCTTTTATCATCGCTAGAGATTAACAAAATCTCAGGCTGGTGACCAAATGGATGCCGTAATATCATCTTACATCGCTAATGATATCTTGGGATGTTCATTAGATCCCAGACATTTGGTATGTACTAGTTTGGTAGTAACATATTATTTATGATTAATTTACATTTTTTGGAAGTGTGATTGTGTTTGTTCCATTTTAACAGTATTTTCTCCTATGTTGTGTGACTGAGTTTAGCAGATTGCTTACTTATTTATCTTATTTTAGAGAGGGACTTGCAAATCTAACATTTTAAATCGGGTAGGGGTGTAGAGTTTGTAATAAGACAAGTTGAATAGTATATCTGCGCCAAAGTGGCTTATGCTAATAGAATACAAGTTGATGCTCATCATCGTGTTGACATACAGCAATCCGTAGTAAGGTTATGAACTGTTTTAGTTATTTTTTCCGTTCTCAATATGCACTTTTGTTTGTCTTTCGTTAATTTTTACAGCTGTCTTTTTGCTTTTATAAAGTAATTGTTTGAGTTATATGTTATCATAACTTAGCAGGATTACCTTAATCGTTTTTCCATTTTTTACTTTTGTATTCTTAATTTGGTAAGCATTCATGCCACGAATTGTGTTTCATTATCAATGGTTTTAGGATTTACAGGTACTGTCCATTTGTTGTCTAGGGCACTGTTATAGACATGCTGCATTCATCTGAAGATCTTGTTCGCGAGTACATGGCGAGATTACTGAATACTCTGGCTTCCTTCACTCAAGGTACTTCCGTTAATCTAAATTGAGCTCTTCTGCCATCTATTACTTCAAGAATCATTCGTGTTATTTATCGCAACAGAATTCTAACATATGACACAGTAAAGGCAATGTTCTTTCCTTGTTTGTTTGAATGTTTCTCTTGTAGGATTTTGAGGATATGGTAGTCGGAGTACCTACACTTGCTGAAACTCGATTGCTATGCATTTGCTGCCCTATGGGTTTATTATGTGAATGAGCCGATCAGAAATGTTTGTTGATATAGCGTCATACATGCTATCTTAATCAATTTTCATTGACGATTCGCTTGCCGTTGCCATTGATTTAACCATTAAGTTTATATGGATTGTAATACGTGTAGTCAGCAATTCAATAAATTTTCTGTATATAGGACAGCTGCAGCGGGCTATGTAAGTACACTTCATTTCAGTTAGGCGAGAATTTCCTTTGAAGTCGTACCCTTTGTATTTTAAGGAGTGAGCCCTCCTTCTAGTCACTCGCGCTTAGTAGCCGCCATCTCTGAAACCCTTTCATTTACATTTTCTTTGTCCATGACCATATTCCCTCTGTCTTCTAGTTGCTTCTGTTTTATAGTGCAACAGGTGTTGCCTGTAAATATGTTCAAATATTTGAGATGGATTTATCGTTGTACTCAAAACGCGAATTAGATTTTCTGAAGGAGTAATGGCCAAGCTAATCTCGCACATCCTTATAATGCAAATTACAATTACAGTGCTAAAAATGCTTATGCTGCCCTGAATTTACCTTGGTCTTTTGCTGCATTCGAAGTGGAAGAAAACTATTCTTTGTTATGTGCTAAGTAGCATATTTTTAGTTGTTCTCTTTCTAAGGAAGCCGCTCTGTATTTTTATTTACTCAGGTAATTAGACTTTTTAGCTTGCTATCCTTGATCTCCACGACTGTGTTTTGTTTCTTGCCCAACCGACTACCATTTGTAACTACGCGTGTGTTATATATCTATGACTTTTAGGTAGAACATACATTTCAGAAAGTCGTGTTGTTGTGACTGAAATGTTTAATAGTTTGAAGGAAGAAGAAAAGGCATCCATAACAAGTGAGAATTTATTGGGAGCAATGCAGAAAGTAAGCATGAGGTAAGATGGTAGGCAATAGTCACACAGTAACTACCCTCCTGTTGTGTTGTAAGGTGGGGGAGCTGATTAGGCTTGAGACATTTTGTTGGAAATCAGGCTAGCTATCAAACACTTATTATGAAAGGGTGTATAATTATGTTTTTATCATGAGCCTCTTGCAATTAAATCACTATCTATATTAAATCATCGCTATATTATATCTATCACTATATTAAATCACTTAAATAATTCAATACCTTGATCGCAATTTAGTTTTTTAATTTAAAATGTCAACTTTTACGACTTTTGAGGCTAGTACCAAATAGTGGTAGCGTAAACAGTGTGTTGCCTTCGTTTTGTTGTGATGTTTTATATTTGCTTGCTACGAAAAAATGGGAGGGCACAATATTATGTAGGATTTTTTGTTTGTTGATGTTATTTGTATTTTAACTGAGTTGCTGAAAACGAGGTCAAGCAGGAAGGGTGAGTAAAAAGTAATGTAACAGTTAATATTGCAAAGTACGAAGGTCGCATGTAACAGGAGAGCATGGAGTTGATGATGACCAACACGCAGTAATAGCAGAAATTTTATGAAAGCTTCAGTTGACATGGCATCTTATGACTTAAAGATTGAATTCAAATCATTGTTATCTTCTATAAGCTCTTTAAATATTGGCACAAGAATATTATTATAATACATAAAATAGGTCAGTGCACAAGACAAGACACTGTCAGGACAAGAAAACTGTTACTTGATAGCAATAGGCTGAATGCATTTCTGATTTTATGGTGAGAAGGTGGCAAACAAAATGTCCCCACATGCCATACAACTCTTAGTGACCCAAAGGTTTTAGATTTATAGATGATAATTTGGTTTAATCATTTTATTTTTAAATATGTAGACGAGAAGTTCAAACGATGATGATCGACAATGGATTGGTTGAGTGGCTTCTTACGTCCCTTGAAGAATTAGACAACATCTCGGATTATTCTCTTGAGTATTCAGTGGCTCTGCTGATGAATCTTTGCCTCAGATCGGCAGGTATGGGATAAGAACTTTATATGCTTGTAACGCTTTATATGCTTGTAACGCTTTATATGCTTGTAACGCTTTATATGCTTGTAACGCTTTATATGCTTGTAAGTCTTTACTGAGAGTATTTTATTGGTCTACGCCATGACAGTGACTGAAAGTAAACATTGAGTATGCAAAATTTAGTCTGTTGGCTGTGCAGTTTTGTGGAACGAAGATCAGCTTCTTTTGATGAACAAAATCTCTCGGGTAATTGTAATTTTGCCTCGTGTATTGTTAGCATTATCAGTTGCTTAATCTTAAGACTATTGATTACTCGTATACCACTGTCATTCTTGTTTTGTGAATGCCGAACCAGCCCACTAATGACTGTTACTACTAAGATATTAATCTGATTGTAAAAGTATACTGATGACTTAAATCAGTTACTACGGTGATAGAACTACAGTCACGGAATAGACTGTTCGATCTCTCAGCAATTTTCCTTGGAAAGCTGAGTACCGTGTGAATTAAATGAAGACGGTGGAGTTATTTGGACGTTGGGACATGTGACGTGAGAACAATGGTCAGTTAAGAATATTTAAGAAAAACTACCTAACCTACGACAATTTTTAATAGATTTCTTTCTTTTCACAAGTCAAACAAAATTTATGTTCAAAAATAAACACCTTTTATGGGCCCTTACTATTTTCTTCCCCATATACGTACTTACCTACTTACTTATTTACTTGCTTATTTGCATACTTTCTTTCTTGCTCCCTTCCTTTTATCTTGCGTATTCACTTACTTGCTTTCTTCCTTACTTCTTTTTTTGCTTACCCCCACACTTACGTATTTACTTACTTGCATACTTACAATTATTTAATTACTTATTTATTTACTTACCAACGTATTTACTACCCGACCGACTGACTAAATCATTGGCAGACTGACTAAATTAGCAACTGACTGACTGACTAAATCATTGGCAGACTGACTAAATTAGCAACTGACTGACTGACTAAATCATTGGCAGACTGACTAAATTAGCAACTGACTGACTGACTAAATCATTCGCCGACCCACAGACTGAATGATTGGTTTAACGACTTACTGAATTAATGACTGACTGACTGAATTGCCAACTGAGGGACAGACAGACTAACTAACTCTTTTGGCGCTGTTTTGGGGATGTTTACTTAAAAGAGCGCTCCTACTACTAATTGATAAAGTGAAGGCGAATTTTTTAGTCACTGTAAACAACTATAATTTTGAGGCACGTTTGTCTTCTTGCGTAGGATTATAATTTTTGGATAATGCCACGTAATACCGCAGGAAAGAATGGTTGTGTTACTTAAAATGAGTCATGGGGACGTTTTTGTATTCCAAGCATTCGCTAAACGTAGGATGTGATGGCACTTAAGTGTTATTACGAAGTATAGCAGCATAAAAACAGACATCATACAGAACAGGTATTTCTCATGCAATTTGTACGAACTTGTGCAGAAAGTCGACCCGGTTACACAAAGGATGTAACGGTGTCTTTGTTCGTTAAATTTAGGAAAGCGAGCTTGTTTGTCCAGGGCAGAGAGAACTTTAAAGTTATTAACAGACTTGATGGCACATGAAAATCAGGAGGTATGTAAGATGGCAAAGAGCCTGTAAGTTGTTGTCCTCTGTAATGTTTCACTCTTACACAATTAAGATTGTTACACCTCCGTGTTGAGTTTTCAATGCTGCTTTGTCAAATGGCTTTATTGTACTGTCGTTTTAAAAATGACTTTCGTTACCTTCCTTTCTGTACGTTGCACCAATGGTCGCTGGTAGGTTGGTGCAAGAGAAACTGCCTTTTCCCCACACTGAAAAGTCGCTGCTGGTACCCATAGTTGCATGTTGTTGTGTAGTTAGTTTTTTAAGAAATTTATTAATGTCGTTTCACAGAAACATAGACACACATATCAAAAACAGTTCCATAACTTCACTGGGATAAATGTCACAATACTTTTGTACAGTAGCCACGTTTTGCTCAGGTTTTAATGTAATTAATGATTTCATACTAGTATGGCATATCAGTAGCTATGTTGCTGCTGGTGGTGAGCATGATGATAATGATAATCATAATAATAATTGGTTTTATATTGACGATAATCCAATGAACAATAAAAAATGTTGCAGTTTTTGAGAAATAGCTATTCAATTTGTTGCTTTTCAGGTCGTTTGCGATGCTATAGTTGCTTTCAAACAATGATTTGAGGCCTCGGCTAATTTTATCGCAAGTTTAGCCCCACGTGAAAAGAGATAGACAGGTTTCTCAAAATTGATATCACCTTTTCATAAAAGCATTATTCCGTTTATTTCCTTTGGTAGATTCGACCGTACTTAAATGGCGCTCTTTACAGCATTCTGGGGCTTCCAACAATACGGCAGAAGGCAATTGCCATGGTATTCTCTTTTTTATCCTATTATTCATGATTTTCTTTATAAGGTCTATTATAATTAATGACTCTCGGTTTATTATTGAATCTCCTTTTTTTCTATTAGTTCGTTGTATCTTGATGTGTTAATCGTTAGGGTTTTGTTTGAATGAACAACCTTTTGAATATGTATCATTTGAGTGCTTTGAACGAAGGTTTTCAAACTCTGCAGGTTACTACACCGATGACTTGAAACAGTATGGTTTATCTAATAGAATACGTTAGTGATAGCGTAATAGACTTCTATTTATAAAATTTCTGGTCTTGAAGCACGTATTTAGAAAGCGTATTGTAAAATGGGTGAAATTATACGTAAATCTATTAAACATTACCAGAGATAAGGCAAGTCCGTTCATTCCCTATCAAAGCACTGTGTTGTCTGGTTCATGATTTCATAAACCAAGCCAATAACACAGTATAGCAAATTTTGAATCTTCCAATTGTCATGTTTCAGGCAATTTTCCATTGATTTAGATGAAATTCCGTATATATTTTTATCTTTCGTAGTTCTTCGAGAATCAAAGATCAAATTTATTAATTCTAAATATAGATTTTTATCACTTGAATACTCTATTACTGTACTCATAACTGTATCACCTATAAATTAGTTGAATGTAATAACCAAAATGCTAGCATTTTTTCTTGTGGTTTATGATTGATCGATCTTTTCTTTGTATCTTTTTTATTCATGACGTAAAAGGTGGTACCCCTTGCGTGCACAATAGAAATCTAGCAGTTGCTATTATACAATAATTCAAGAACCAGTTGGGAAAAGCCCTTTTATACAGTCATACCATTGCCTTTACAAATGGCATTGTGTGTACTATGAGTATATCAAGTATGTTATTTGTTTTTATTTGCTTGTATGTCTGTTTTCGTTGCGAATGATCTTAAAGATATTCTTAACATTTTGTAGGGACTTGAAGAAATTCTTCGATGCTTTATACAAAACGACCAACCAGAAATGAACAGGCAAATTCAATTTATCATGAAGAAAATTAGTACTGGTACTTCTTTTCTAATATTCTGTTGTCGTATTTATGTACTTAACGAGGGCTATTGCTTAGTTTTAAACATGTAAATTTTGAGATTTCCCAATTTCAATGCATCTTTTTTTCAAAGCCACAATCTTTTTACTGATACCAACAAGAGAAGACTGCCGTCTCAAGGGAAATGGAAGTCAAAATTAAGCCTGATATTACAGCTAGACATATGCCCAGGCCGAAGGTCAAGGGAAATGGCACGATGATGTTAATCACTCCCACCCCACCCCTCATTCATGTGCTATGTAGTATTTCATTTTATAATGTCTTGTTTCGATTTAAACCATCCTATTTACTTAAAATGAACCAGATATCTGAAGCAATTAGATACCGGCTCTTAGTCTTTGACGGTAGCAGTGGTTTTTCGTTTTTAATTTTCATTTTTTTCGTTCCTTCTGTCATTCATGATGGTGATTGTAATGGCAGGAGGACATATTCTCATATGGAAGGTTGGAGGTAGAGCCCGTTTAGGCTTTTCTAGTCTTACTTCTTTGACCTTTCTACTCTTAGTACATTTTTCTTATGTCAAAAATTTTATTTCCATCTTAAGTTATCGATGCTAAATACCCAGAATATTTTACTTTCATTATTAATAGTTCGTACTCGGGATTTTTATCAATTAGATGCCTTTTATTCATTAAATGAGCTACATATCGTATTGAATTTCCTTCTTCTCAACACTCACAAGTAAACCAAGGTTATCTTTTTCATGTTAGATGACCCTGATGAGTCAGACGATCCAGTGTCTGATGATGAGGAGGAAGATGATGAGGATGAGGTATTGTTCGTAATGCAGTTTCTTTGTATAGTGGTATCTCTATAAGTGGATTGCGTTCGTGAAACTGTTTGGTGCCCTCTCCATAGATGTATGCGATTTATAGCAAGTTTCAATACAATTAATGTCAAAGCCTATCGGTTTAAAAGTTTACGTTAGACTTTTCTTAAAGTGCTGAAACAGACGTTCCTCCCTAGAACAAGAATAATGGCACTTCTTTCAATTCTTCGAAACCTAGGTAACTGAGGATCTAGAATAACTTTCTTAGGCTAAATCCCATGCAAATGCATAGTGTTTAGCCTAAGAAAGCTACATACAGAGGGAGATAGTAAATGATCGATTTTATCCTTTATAAGTACTATGGACACTCAATAATGTATTTTTTAAATCTGAAAATTTTCTAACTTCATCCATAGAGGATTAACACAGTCTTGTTTGCAATACAAGTGTGTAATGCAACAAAAATGTCATGTATTAACTTGTTGCTTGATCCTTTTATGACCTTGTGATTCGTAATGCCACTGAAAGGCATATAATTAATGCGATTGCAGCTTGTGTCTCTACAGGGTCTTATGCGACCGTTTTAATCTTTTGGATGCATTTTATCTTCTCAGTGCTATTATGTCTGATTTGTAAGATATCTTACCTTGAAATTCCAGGAAGGAGACGCTATTGACCCGGAGTTGGACAAAGGTGAACCACTGGTGGCAAAGAAAGGGGAACTACATGGCGAGCAGTTGTTAACTGAGGAATATTTAGCGGTAAAGATAGTGTTGCCGTTGTCTGTCCGTGGCTCACAAATCTTCCAATTTTTAACCTAGGTCAAATGTCGAATTTTATGAGAACTAACAACATCAAAAAAGTCTGAAATTGAAGTGCACGTCAAAACAATACATCTATTTCTGTTTTTTGGCTATGATGCGTATTTGTTTTCTTATTTTGGTCCGTTGCATACGTTAGCCTTGTTTTTAGTTTTATATTTTTATATTATTATTAAGCCAAACCGAGGTAGTTTGTTTATCATATTTTGCCTGCCTGTGATAGAAACGAGCAGTTGTCGTTATATACACGTATTAATTTCCTTTTAAATTATGAAAAGTCTGATTCAGAGAACGCAACCACATGTTAAAATATTTTAAAGGGTACGTCCTTCGTCCTAGGACAGACTTGACAATTGAATTGACTGACATTTTGACATTTTGTCGCCCAGTGGTTGTATCTTAAGTATCTATGATCAGCATTTTTTCTAGTGTTACCTTATGTATTACTGCTGTTACAGAATAGTGTATTACAATACACAAGTTTGTATCAGATGGCCATGATCGTATTGCATTAAGCACTTTGGTATCTCACATTTCTAGATATGAGGTATATTTTACAACAGCTTCCTTGTGATGTGATTTCGTTTATACTTTTAAGGTGTTGTCATCTGGAAATGGGACAAATGGAAAAGGAAAGAGGAAGGTGATCATACTTAATTCGTTATCCTATTCGTTTTAATGTTGCTGTCACTGCTGTTAATTAATCCCTATACATCTGAATGCATTTGAGGATCACAAATCAAATATTTCTCACCTCGTTAATCGTAATGCAAGAGCCGCTTATTTTTGGCAAACAAGTCGTCAACAGCACATGCACTTTAGGAAACGTCTTGTTTGTGGAGATAACTGTTATTGGGGTTTGGTTGGAACGCCAGTAGAATAAGTGTTGTTTAATTTGGTGTAATCCGCTGTGTTTTCCCTTTTCTTGTAGCCATTCGCAAGTGCATTGGCACTAAGCAAAGACTTAGACAAGCCAATGACGCGACCCGTGACCCCTGGTTCAAGGTTCAACTTGTCATCTATTAGAGGTAGGGTGTTCTGAGTGCACATTTCTTTTAAGTGCTCCACGTCCAAGGTATTATTTTAGGCATCCATCTCAGTCCGGTTCCATGTCAAAGGTGTTCTTTGAGGCATCCATCTCAGTCCGGCTCCATGTCAAAGGTGCTCTTTTAGGTATTTTTCTCAGTCCCGCTTCACACCAAAGTTCATCTAAGGAAAGTGCCTACATCTCACTTTGACTAAGTACCATTGTCTGGCTTTGCAGTTATTGACGTATTTCTTGACAAGGATGATACTAGCTATCTGGGTTAGTGCCTTCGTCGAAACTAACTTTGTTCTCGATAACTTGTCGTATATATCTGTGAATCTCCAGACGACATGCCTGTCAATGTTCTTTACATCAGCTTAGATAAAATCAAACAAGAGTTGCGCTGTGACTTTACTTTCTCGTCGCGCTTGATTTGGTTAGTTGATAGTAGATGCTTTTTAGTAATCAGTACTAATTAGTGCCTAGAAACACCCTTTAAATGATGGCAGCATGATTTATTTATATTATTTTACGCCGCTCCCGTGGCTTTAACTTAAAAATAGAATGAAAATGGAGAGCTTTCTCTTTAAAGATATTGTAATCTCTCTGCCTGTAATCCTTGTGCGGTTATGAGGGGTGTCATAATTCCTTCTAATTGTCTCATTTAGAAGACAGCACTGGCCCGGAAACTGTGAGGCCGGCAAGTAAAGGATCAGATATTGTAAGTAAATCCCTTCACCGCAGCGATATTTAAAGGTGCACGCAGATTGCTCTTAAGCCAATGCAAATATCATACCCCGCCGCTTTACCAGCTGTGGTCTTCGGTCTTTCACTTTCTCATCGTCATTACTTGCTCAGCTTGTATATTGCAGGAAACACCTTGCATTTGTAGGCTACTATTTGCCTCTTGTTATATAATACGAAAAAAAAAATGCTGCTGTTGTACATTAATTGCCAAAATTTTCGGACGGTGTTACGTCGGGAGTAAATTTGTTGGGCACATTTGTCCGACAGTTTTGGAAGAAAATCGTTTCTCTTACATATCAAGTTGTTCGAAATCATAGAAAACAAAATGAACGATACGTCATTATCTCAATTTAGATCTCCTTTAGCCAATTTCAGCAAGTACCAAAAAAATAAAAAAAAATCATAAGTCCTCGGATGGATCATTTTCTTCTTGTCCAGTTCCTCTTGTCTCCTCTTTGAGTTATCCCAGATATGTTGATTATTTTTCGTAAGACTGGAATTATGTTTCTAAGATGACCGCATAGACTATGAAACTTGCATTGGTTTCGTTTTAACTGAGCTGTAGCATGACTCTAGTCTTATCCCTTGTTAAAGTTGTCGCACTACGTGAGCCGTACTAGTCCAGCAACCTACCATTAAGAAAAAACTTGGGAACACCGTTTACTTTCAGGTCCATGGCTGAAATTTATTCCTTAAGTTTGCATGGTCTAAAATGGAGAAACAATAATCGGGCTCAATTATATCTACCTTTGGCTTTCTTTGTCCTTTAAACACATTTAAATGAGGATTACTTTATAGTGTTCTGCAAATCCAGGGTTCCTTACTAGATACATTGACGTAAGGTAACTTTACATTCTAAGAATGCTCGATTTTGATTGCGCCAGTAGTCCCGGCTATGAGTCAATGTAGAAGTCCTCCGATCATCCAGTGCCTTGTGGGATGTCGAGTGTGTTCTTAATGTTAAATGATTGTGTCTACTATATTAGAAAAGTAAGGAATTTCGCACGCAACAATATTTGGAAAGTAAAATTTTCGTACGATTTTCTTTTCAGACCGGTTTTGTCCTAAAATTTTGGTAGTTAATGTACTCTGTAGACGTGTATTAGTTATGAACTCAGAGATTTAATATTGTGTTCCATTGTTCTGGAATGAACATGTATGATATAATTTATTTTTTTCCTTTTGCTTGTCAACTTCCAGTATCTGACATTTAAAAGTATTAGAACGCGAGGCGGGGTTTTCAATTGCCATCCCTTTTAGCTTTGTAGTTTATAGATAATAAATATTGGAGTGATGTGTAAGTCCTTTGTGGCTGTCAGTTAATAAAGCGATTACATTTTTCTTTTTTTCATTTTTATTTACATTCAGGAGAGACCACGGACCCAGTCTTCAAGACCAGCATCGAGAAGGACAGGTTAGGAATCAACTTGATACTGCTTTTTGTTCTGTTTTTCATGATATTCTTAGGTAATTGTGTAAGATTCTCTTAAATAGCTAGTTCTTGTCTAGTATAGACATTTCATCAATGGCACTCGTCCAAGCACTTAATTGAGATGAGGGTGTCTTTTTCATTGCTGTTATGGTGTGTACACCCTGCACGTCTAGCTGCTTTTTATTGTCTGATAAGATAATGTATTATGTCACCATTGTTATGTTACAAATTGCTAACAACTTGGTAGCCTGGACGTCACAGAAATTTTAACGTTGCACATTCATAGGTAATAAATTTATTTACAATAATGTGATAGTGCCGTGAGTTTAGTTCATATTTTGAAATTAAATCTGTAACTTTACCTCTCTTTTGAAGAAGAAACCACCCATGAAGGTTTGACCTAAAAGGGCTTAGTCTTTTAACCGTATTCCGTATGGGGTATTTTTGGACGTTGTAGGTTTGGGGGGGCGAATTCGCCCCCCTGATTTCTGCGATGACTTTATCTTTGGGCACGAAACTTGGCAGCATGAAAGAACAACATGAGATGAACAAATTTAAGAAAAAAAACTATGACGCCACCCTTTGTAATATGACGACATCATCAATTTGTTATGTGACTTGGTGAAATTTGACCATTTTCGGTTCGTTTCCTTCTTATTATTTACATATGTTAATTTTTCAAACTATTTCCAAACAGAAAAGTATACAATGGCATTACTTGTGGTCAAATTCCAGTGAGCAAGCTCATCTAAAAACAGCCAGGCACACATATTGCTGTTACACAAGCAAACCTTTCAATCTTACTTTTGTATAAATTTTCACGAAGAAAAACACTTGTCATGAACAAACAATGATAAATTGAAATAAATGAAGAAAGACGGAATTATGATGTACAGGTCAAAAGGTCAATTTCGGAAGATCACTTGCCCACAACAAGTTATCACTCATCCAAGCAGTTTTGGCATGTCATAACAAAATGAACACAACATACACCTGGTTTACACCTCTCGCAATTTTTTTCAGCTTGGCAAGCTTATCCTTGGCAGATTTGTGGCCAGACCCGTGCGTGTTTTCAAGGCAAATATAGCTCTTGCGAGGAATGTCCTCAGACATCATCATCTTCCTCTTCTAAATCGAACATACGACTGAGCGCTTCTTCAACTTTATATAACTTTTGTCTAGCCATCACTTCAATCAAATGATCATAAGGTGTCAGGAAGGTAGAAATATTAGCAGAGGAAGTGAGAAGTATTCACCAACAGGAGAAAAAGGGCAATAAACCCAAACAGGAAGTAGAGAATTTTCTTCTGTAAACAAAAAACAGGTGTGTTTACCCTGCACAACCACTGTTTATGATATAGACCATAAAAAATCATCCAGAAGCTATTTACAAATGACAAAGTCCCTGAAAAAGCGTTTCCGAATTATCCAAATTTTTAACTATTTTTGGGGTGAAAAAGTGTCATAACTTCTGATCCCGAATAGCAATTACAACAAAATTTTCACAAAACATGCAAAAATGTCTAAAACTTAAAGTCAATTAATAGTGTTTGAAATATTTTGAAAAATGTAGAGGGGGGAATCCGGCCCCCCCCCACATACACGAAATAGGGTTAACAGACCGATACTGGTAAGCACGTGCAGAGTTTGTTAAGCAGGAGGGTTTGGTTTCAAGTCTTGGTAGGCAGGTGATTTGTCAAAATGTGGTCTTAATTGAAAACAGTATTTGTCAGTGAATTATAAAGCAAACAAACCTCACACACTAGTGTATTAAAGTACTAATGGCGCCTCCTCGTAAATTTTATTTAACCAAGTTGCAAAGCGGTGAATTTTCTCTTGCGCAAACGAATTGTGTCTGAAGGCCGAGGACCGTTTAATATTCTGTTACCACGTAGTATTTTTACTTTTCTATTTTAAACCACATATGACATTTTCTTTCCTCCATTTAGATGTATCACAGCAGCCGAAGGTGAGTTAAATTGGTGGCTTTTGTCAAGATGAAAAATTTGGCCTGAGTGGTTGTTACAAGCTTAATACTTTTGATACTGGTCGATAAGACTGTTGAGATAACAAGCGAAATTCCTCCGGGCATGAATTAGGATTTAATTGGGTTTCACGAACAGGTATGCATATCATCTCGAGATATATCTTAACTTTTAGTTGCTAATATTTCCCTGTCTTTTGACGTCTTCGTATTTAAGGTCTGAAGTCATTTCAGTAACAATGTCAACTCTTCCTTGGTCGGGTCAAGCTGATCACAAATCACCCGTGGTCCTTAAACATTCAAGAAGAAGGAAAGCGACAGTATTACAACCAGTGGCGGCTGGTGCTGGGGGGCACCATGGGCATTGCCCCACCATTCAAAACCAGAGAAGGTCCTCCATATCTTATTATTTTCTGAATTGACAAATTTTGTCACTCCTAGTCATATTCAGGAACGACTTTCCGTGATTTCCCATTGTCTTTCTCTGCAGCGTTAACTGTCAACGCATTTCCAAAGTTATCTGAGGGTTGACTTGAAGCAGATCACAGGGCTGCATTCTACTTTTTTGTAGTGTTGGACCGTGAACAGCAAGGGCAAGATAAAATTTGCCCAAGATTTTGGCATCTGGGCATGCGTAGTTCATGGTGACTGTCGGCGACATCAGACGATTTTCCCTCATTTCAGGGGCAAAATTGATTCTGCCCGTTATCTCAAGAAATCATAGGGAACGTTGTGTGCAAAACGTTCAGCTCGGTATCGTTTTGAAAACCTATCAGAGATATCGCCCCACTTAAGCAAATTTGCACCAGCCGCCACTGATTACAACCATGCTTCTTTCATCGTTGCAAATTTTTGGCTTATGTTGTCCACTCTAAGCTCACTGAGTGCACGAATACTTACACCAGGGAGGCCAGATCTTTTCACCAAGTAAGCAAAGAACAGATACGTCCCCTGCAACGTCTCCATTCGCCTTCTTCCTTTTTTACTTGCCTCATTAAAGTATCTATCAACAAATGCTATCCCTTTTGCATTTCACAATTTAAATGCTCTCAACATACGTCCAAGATCTTCTGTGTTCATGAAAATCTCAGGCTATTTCCAGTCACAAAGGAGCTTGTAAACAAACAAATTTGCATTATTTACGAATCCAAATAAACGACAATAAAATAAAACTTTTTCCTTATTGATGATGGTAAAATAATTCCCTTTTCACAATGTTTTTATTTAGCAATCCTTTATCTAAAAAATAAACACGGAAATAGTTGATGAATTATTTTATTTATATTGTCTGACTGATTTTGCAGACGAGCAATTCCAAAGTGACATTCATTGTGATGACGTGTACCTCTTTAAATCATTCGTAGTGTCATTGACATGGATCAAATCAGAATGAATTAATGTTTGGAACTTGTTGTTTAACCACATGGTCAATTACATAATTACTGCAGTAATTATTGTTATCATCAACTGATATGACGATGCAATGTGTCTTTGTTGATGTTTGATTATTGTTCTCTTTTCTCTGACATTACTCCACAATATCTTATCTGCAATCAAAACTTTGATAGCTTGTGGTTCACAACTGAGAGTTAGGGCTTCTATTTTCATTGTCATATTCTTGTTTTTGCAACAAATGTTTATTGATGATAGTAACAATACCTTTATGTGTTATGTATGAATGTTGACACAATTGGTATAGATAATCAGTAATGACCACTGAACAATATATTCAAATGAAAAAAACTCACAAACACGAAACCTGTTATATTCACCCAAATGGACGTGGTCAGTCGCTGACAGCCCAGAAATGAACATTGTTTAGGAAGGTAAACGCCTTCAAGTCCTTGTTATTTTTAGCTCTCATGAGCTGTAAATGTTAGAAGTATTTTTAAAGGTTTTCCAGTTTGCTTCAAATTTTTGAATTTAGAACTAAAGGGAACTTGCTTTCTATGATTATCAGACGAAGACTACTTTTTATACTTTTGTTAGATCTCTCTGCTTTGTGTGCCCCAGGACAGTCCCAATTACCCAAAGGTTAATTCACTCCTATGTTTTATGCGTTATCCAAGACTAATTGAAGCTGCATTTTTATTCAAATGATTTATTACAACGATTTAGTAAATACTGTTAATGTAGGTTCCCCAGTCTCCACAGTTTAGGCTATGGATATGTTCAAGTTCAAATTTGAACTAGTTTGTAGTGTATAAGCCCTGCTAGATCAGGAACATATCTGCACAGATGATAAACCACAAGTTGAAAGGCTCAGCACATTACAACCGTTCAGTAAAGACCAAATGAAATCAAATATTTATGTGTTGCATATGGGATATGTCACTATGATCACTTATCTCTAACACATTTTCATAAACAGAGCATTGGACACTTGAAAAGATAACTTTGTCATGTTGTATCAGAAAGTCATAGTGTATTATTTTCAAGACATTTTGATTAAACTCTTTTTAACATACAATTGCAATAGCAAAATAACTAATCAATCAAACAATACAATCCTTTTTGTTAGCATGAAAATACATTAAAATACATGAAAATATATGAACATTCTCAGCACAAAAAACCTACCATCTCATTATTTGATCAGTTGTTTCGTACAGTTCTGTGTGGAGTCACATTAAGCGTTATTCTTTTTTCCTTGTTGTATTGCATTCCAACTCAGTTTCTCTTCTAGGAAACCACATTAATAATATCTAGAGTGTTTGCAACCATTCAAAGAAACATTTTGTCCACGGAAATACAGTGCCTTAAATACAATACATCAAAGGCTATTCAATATTTTAAATTTTCTCGGCATTGAGATGACTGATTTATTTATAGTATAAACGATTTCATGGTTACGGGGGCCATTATGAATTGTCGGAAAAGCGAGACAAAATGGCGGATTCACATTGACAACATAAATTGCCCATACTTCTTTCGTTGTCAATTCTATGTTTAACATGATAAATTGGAACAGATTTATACTT
>JANTCA010005676.1:667-29997 GCA_024741275.1 Chironex yamaguchii
CACATTTTAGAGGCACAGATGCACATTTTAGATGACAATTGACTAAAACAAAAGGATATTCATTGCACAGATGCACAGATGCACATTTTAGAGGCACAGATGCACATTTTAGATGACAATTGACTAAAACAAAAGGATATTCATTGCACAGATGCACATTTTAGAGGCACAGATGCACATTTTAGATGACAATTGACTAAAACCCTAAAAACTCCTGAGTGACACTGCAGGTTTATAGAAACAGGTTCTCGTGCCTTATCGAAGTATGTTTTGAATGTTGCATATGCCTTACATAGGAAAGTAATCTATCATTTTACTCACGAAACATTTGCAAATGTGATTTTTAAATCGTCCAAACCAAATGCTTCTTTCCAACACTGTATCTGTTTTGGCATCTGCACACAAGGAAAACTCTCTTATTACAAGACTGTAGTTTTACTATTATGTAAGTGGGTATTAGAAGTTTAAAGGATATGGAGTGAATGAGCACTAAGAATCCAATGGACTTAAACGCTCGACGTTTCAGTGACAACAAATAGATTAGTTCGGGTGTGATCCTTTAACAGCTGCTCGAACTAACAACTGAAGCACAAAACATCACCAAAACAGCAACTGCCTAAGACTTTGCTGATGACACAACAGTGGCTGCTACTTCTCAAGGAAACTCACGGGGATACTATCCATTTTTCCAATAAATGTTAAGAAGACAGTTAGCTATGCACCTAAAAAACTGACACAATTACATAGAAGAGGCATTACAATACCTACACCAGGGTTCAGAGAGCCATCTGAAAGATCTATGCTGTAAATATTTTACTAAAATCTGCTACATCGTTGCCATAATAGGGAGAAAAATAAATACAAATGCATATGATGAAGTAATCGAGAGCATTGCCAAGATCACTGGCAAACTTTGGCTAATGGTCTGGCATGAAAAGGTTAATGTCTTAAAACCAAAATATCAGTTTAACACACCCTCCAACGTAACTTTATCAATTTGATCATGGACTCCATGTCGCAGACACCACTTTGACACGCAAGCCATTCTTCCACAATATTTCTGGTCTTAGATTGAGAGACCAATAACTAAGTTGCAACTGTATTAGAATTCTAGCAAATTAAGCATAGACGCGCTTACAAACTACAAAAAATACCTATAGTGTACTATTTGTATAGAATAAGACCAATAGCATTCGCATCTTAGGCAAGGGGATAAAGTGTTAAAGAGAGAGGCATGCTTATACGCACCATTTAATGTTCTGCAGTGGCCTCTATTTATTATGGTTCCATGTTTTAATTATATTGACAATCTCTTCCTCTCTGAACTTATATCATGCCACTTTTTGTTTAACACAACTTTGAATATCTACTGTACTTTTATTTAATTCTGTGGCTAAAATCTTAAAGAATTGTTTAGGGCAAAAAAACGTTTTAATCTCCGTACAGAACCTGATAAAATTTGGGTCATTGAAAGAATTACATTAACCCGGTTAGAAAAGGCATTTTGGCTCCATACAGAAGATGTTTTGCTTAAGTAAGAAATTGGACGGGAATTATCTTGCATAACCAGACTTCAGGCTTAACATAATTAACTTAAGATGCACTGCCTTATAACAGCTCCCTTCTTAAAATATTTTTGCTCATAGTTTATGAAACGGGATCGTTACATGCTAAAGCTGTGGCTTGGTAGACTGTGTTTTAGAAATCTTCTTATTTTGTACTAAATCTACAATACTAAGGACCAAAAACAACCATTCCACACTGTACCATATCAGAAATACAGTAACGCAACCCAGAGGATTCTTCTAACAACTGATTCTGCAAGTAGGCAGAATCTTCAAACATCACGAGAGAAATGGCTTTTTTATGTTTATCCTTTCTATAAGCATTTTTATGCTGCGACTGACAGCCCAATTACTGCAGAAGATATACAACCAGAAGAATGAGCTTATAAAGCATTTTTAGCCAAAGCGAGATCAAGTTATTACGAGGTTGATAAAACTAAACACTTTAATTTCTCTGCTTTAGGAACATGGCTGTTAGAGGGGAGACAAAACGTCCGCCATAAACTATGTTAGTCAGTTACCATTTGATTTAGCAATGCCTAAGCTAACAGCACTGTTGTAAAACGTAAACAGGACACGGAAACTAGATAATCGACAAAAATTTTTGCGCGCGGTTGGTATTTAATTCCGTTGATACAAAATTCAGTATTTATAGCTAACAATTGTTAACGGGGAGGTTTTGAAAATGTTTACTTTGCAAAAATAAATTGCTCCTACGACTCTGTGATTGGTGTTAATAACTCTTTTTGACGCAATGCAACGTCTAAAACTGACCTTAAACACAATGTTAGTAATCCATATACGATTTGTAACACGTGTTCTGTATGTATTCGGCCCGAGACGTATCCGTGCATGCAAAGGTATGACTGGCCTCAAAACGAGCTTTTTCCATCTTTCTCAGCAGATACCAACATGCAATAATCAATGCCTTGTTAGAGACTGCGGTCCTTCAAAGCAGACGCAAATTGGAAGATGTGCTAGACAAGCTAGACGTGCGATTTAAACAATGGGAAAATAAGCTGAAAAGTTTCAGCTTCCAGTCTCATAGTAGGCTTCTGAGTCACAGGCGAAGAATAAGCAGAAGGGACACGCTTGCGTACATACCAAAGTGAGGAATGATCCACAACGACCCACAATGATCCACAATTGTTACATTTTGTCCACACTATGACAATTTCTTGACGCACATGTAAATTTCACATATAAAGAGAAGTAATCACTGTCCATATGCAATGGTAATCTTCATTTTCATATTTTTCAGTGAGAGAATACCCAGAGAAAATTTGCATGCTATGCCACGGCTTAGCAGTCGTTGGTAGTCATTGAGATAGAACTCATTTCTATTTCAGTGACCCTAAGCAACTCAGTCGTTCACAGTCTTTGATGGTCGCTAAAGCAAATCTTGGTAAGTTTCCATAAAGTCGTTAATGGTCTTTAATGAATGTCAACGACCATTAACAAGTATATGGATACCAGGCATAATTAAGCATGTATTTTCAAATGAGGTATACGAAAAGCTAGAGGGTCAAGTCGAGGCTTCTCGCATGAAGCCTTCAAAACGAGGTCCAATACCAGTTTAGTATTGCAAAAAGTTCGTAGTTGCATTAGTAAACAAACAAATTTGATGGAAAGTACTATGAACAAAAATTGGATTTCGCAGGTCTATAAAACATCATGAGTGATTCTGCTAGCAGGGAAAATAGCAGAGATAAGCGCTGCAATAAAGTAAAAACAACAATGTAAACGAACTAGTGGCATCTTCCAATTTGTGTCTCGACTTGCAATAAACGATCACCGTCGGTTATTACAGTAAGGTAGTTACTTTACTGAAGAAGCGGACCGTACGTTCTCGTAAATGGTCAGATGTGACCGTAAGTTCAGTTTTAAATGTTATTTATTAAACCATGCTTCATGTACGGGATGTTGAACAAGAGAGAAGAGAACATCTAGCAAATGGCCGAGCGTCAGGAGAGGGTGTTAAAAAATTTTATGATTCACCAAATGAGGAGCGAAATGAAGAATTTGACCGTTGTTAGACAAAAGTTATATTTTACCCAAGACCAACGAACCCGCTGTACAGGACAGCTTATTGCAATAATTAAACATTGTTTTAGATACCTACACTTAAAGAAATATGCCATAAGTTTAAAATCAGGACGAATTATACTTGTATGAACATTGTACAAATAAGAACAAATCAATGGAATGAGATGGCTCTTTGTGCCCCAGTTTCATCAATTTCTCGTCGATTTTCATCAAATTCTGACAGCTTGACCCTCGATATTATCCTGAAAAAGTCTACATTCTACCTTTTCTCATTTTGTCGATTCTGACAACCAAAAGCAATGCAAGATCTTGCTATTTTGAAATTCAAGACAAGCACATGCCAAGAGTGCACAGCATATAACGGGAATATTTTGCCGTACACACCGAGTTTCTTGAAACGCAAAGTGGCTTCAACCTCGCTCTGATGCTAACTGTCTAGCTTTTCTTATACCTCATTGGTATTTTCATTGCAAGCACATATTGTCTCGTTTTCACGTAACAGCTACAGATGAAAACGAGGCAACATTTTTTAACATCCAGCGCAAAATTGATCATTTTGTGCAGTGATGTAAATTTCATAAATTATTGCTTGGCTTAAGTGTGAAGAAATGCCAATGCAGTCAGTATCGCGGCCAGGGCTATAAAAGTGAGGGGGCACACAGGAATGAGGGTATGGGGGTGTAGCCCCAGGAATTTGTTTCAGCCGCGCTCTCTACCTTCCTCTAGAATGCGTTTTGAGTCATCGTAATGTGAAAGCTGAAATGTTTTAAGATTATTAAGATAACTTCAAATTTTTCTTCAAATAAATGAACAGTTTTGAGGAAATAGCTTTAATTTTCCAACATAGATGACATAGTATCGCAGGGGCGCTGTGCAGGTCAATTTCTTGGTGGATAAAGCTGAAACATTTTCTATGAAAAGACATTTTTTTCCTGTCAACGTCTCAACAAAAAAGTTTTATTTGCCCGAGTTAAATTTTTTTTAACCGATTTCTACAAGGGTTCACCAAAACACTCGCAATCCAAATGCGTTATAAGGAGATTGGGTGGATTTCTGAAAGCATGTTTATCATAAAAACTCAAATAGTTACATAAATAACTCATTTTTATCAATTTTGAAAGTGCGAATGAGCAAATTAACAACACCATACTACATTCTAAGCTTTCTAGGTTTTAAGGCAAACTGGTCCACAAGCTCAACCAAATCTATGCGTGGAGAAAAGTCTCTTTCGCTGGTTTAACAACCATCAGCTGTTCATTCAGGCTTCTTTTACTCACATACTCTCTTTCGCTGCTTAACTTTGAAGACGATCTTCATCCATTGTAGCACACGTGTCATTGTTTATCAATTTGACCTTGCTGCGGGAAAATTTTCCATTTTCCATTTTTCCCATTTTTTCGCAGCTTTCAATGGTCACAGGTCTGGTTGCAGCAACCTGAATCACTTCAAAAAGGTTTGGGTAAAGGTTGGCAAAGTCACCTTCTGAAATCGTTTTAAAGATTAAGGGCAGGTATGGAGTTTTGAATTTCTTTGCTTCCCGATAGTCTATCTGTGGTAGCAAGCTTTTAAAATATCCTGAATCTTGGAAACTACTATATTCAAGACCGACGTCTTCCTGGAGAATATCGTATCTCTATGCAAATGTTTTTATTTTTGTAACATTCTCCATATTCCATTTGCAAGGATTAAGTGCAGAATCTGGATGACAAGTTGGATCATCACTTCGTAGGCTTCGAGCAAAAATCTTTTCTGCAACTCATTTAGTAAGAGATCCAAAAGAGTATAGTAAAAACTGCGATGATAAGAAATCTCATTTGAACCCTCAATAGTTACAGTTTCTGTGGAAATTAAGTTGACATGTATCACGGTTTGCCCATTAGCTGAGCGTTTTCGCAATGAGCAACATCTGTTATCTAGTGGAGTGAAATCATCAATGATTCCAATCTCGACTGCCTTTTCATTGGCCATCCCCACAAATTCAGAATGCTCTCTTATGCACAATTTGTCAAATGAGGGTGTTGACGGAATCTACGGCTGTTATCAGATCCATTCTTCTCTTTGCAGATACTCAGATTCGTGTCTTGAGCAATCAAAGCACTCTTTTAGAATCAACACTTTCAATATATAGTCCATTGCGCCGATTCGGATCAAAGCCCCCTCACAAGCTTTGTCGCTGGATTTAAGCTCTTTTAGCAATACTAAAGGCAAACTGAAACCTCTCGTCTGGTCTCAATGTTGATATTTTGAAGGCCTTGAAGCGACCCATCCCTAAATACCATTTCTTCCAAGTTTCACATAGGCTGTCTGTTCCAAAAATCATTATTTCAGAAATGCGAGTTGACATGCGGAAAGCTGAGTCAATATTGTTCTAGACGTTCATAAATACACTGGCAATTCACTACAAATTGCGCATTTTCTAATAGGTGACAATCGTACACAGAGTCTAGTGTAAAAAATTTATACTTCATCATGGAGGTTGACCTCTTTAGAAATGTCTCGTGTGAGAGTCAATCGATATGTTCACATTGACACCGAAATCATCCGCTCAGAAACCTTGTTGCTGGATTTAAGCTCTTCTAGTGTGGCATTCAGGGCTGGTAGAGTGTTGACTGTGGCAGCAAGATTATCTGCTCTGGCAGTCCAACAGGTGTCTGAAAACGCATGTAGGTCAGTTCTCCCTTCTTGAATTGGAAACGTTTTAAGTTTGTCATCATAAACAGCCATGCGTTGTGGGGAGCTCTCCAGAACTTTATAGATCAGGTGTGGGCAACCTACGGCCCGTGGACCAGAATCCGGCCCGCGAGGAGACTTTTTGTGGCCGCAAAATCAAAAATGAAGCACGTTAGATCACAATACAGTGCTCAGCTTTCAAACCCTAGTTTGAAAAATTAGTTAAGGATTTCGCATTCTTCCATTAGAGCTGACATCAGCAAACTTGTTAACGGCAAGCAATGCCAGATATCTCATTAGAAATGCCGAGATACAAGACTAAACAACTAGGTTTTAGCATTGTAAATGTTACCATTCTTCCTTAATTTGTAAGTTCTATTTAGTTTAGAATAGTTTGGTCACGTTTAACTAAAGCTACATAATACATTCTGATTGCTCCAAATGTATCGTTGTTATTTATTATTATCACTCTCGTTTTTCTTATTACCTTTGGCCTGCTTGGAGAAATGTTTGATGGATCTGGCCCACTCTCTAGAAAGGTTACCTACGCCTGGTATAGATAGACCCAATTATAGCAAGAACATCTTTTACCACCTGAAGTGTCTCAGCACACTTTCCAATGCGTTAAACAATGAAAGTAAATTGACATTGTTGCACCCGTCTCTGTAACCTTTTTAATGCATTCCTTTATCCTTGACAGACATGTTGCTCGCCCCATCAAAGCCTTTTCCTATCATGTCCCTTAAAGGAATTTGATGCTTACGTAGTTCTTTGACAGCAAGTCTGACAACGACTTTCCTTTCAAGCTGAATGTGTTTCAGTCCAACAACGCACTTGTAGATAGTCTACCCATGAACATATCTAAGCACGATTGACATGCAAGAATGTTTGTGACTTGTTACTTTATCACATTCCACAAAAACAAACTGTTTTTTATATGTTCCTTGTTGGTCGCCAACACATTATCCAACATGATGTTTATCATTTCATTCTTAATGTCATTGCTCAACCAGGAGACATTTACAGAATGATTTTTGAGCCATTTTTGGAGCTGTACATGGTATTTGGTGAAAAATGTGAACTCTTCAAGAACCTTCGCCTGGTTTATGGATGTTGATTTCTCGTCGTGCCCACGAAAACGTTTGTTATGCAAAGCAATGTGTCTCACTGCATCAAAGATAACAGCTGCAATTTCTCTTTTCTCTCTTTTCTCTTGTTTCTTTCTCATTACATTTGCTGCTTCTGCCTCTGAAAGCGGAACATTTACAGGTGTAACTGTTCCTCTACTAACTTCCCCTACTCTAATTGCCCTTTCTCTACTCAGTTGATGCATCCTTGATTTTAAGTGCTTCTCTATTTTGCCATCTTTTCCCGTAGCATTCTTCCAATTTCGAACACCTTCCTTGATGAAAGACATTTCAGTAGAGCTAACTGGAAATAACGAGAATAAATCAAAATGTGAATTGACAATACACACTTTTTAAAAAGAATACTACAGAATAGAATATAGAATATTACAGAACACAGTAGAAAATTCTAGAAGAACATTTTATAACAAAATAGAATCAAATGGATTTTTAAAGAAGCTTTGTGTAAATATTGCATCAGTATTATTCCTGTAGCTCAGGAAAGGCTTCAAGAAGATTCTAAGTATATATATCTAAATCTAAAAGGTTCTAGGCGTACATTTTCTAGAAGGTTCTAGACGTCCACAACAGATCTTAAGATTATTCTTGAATTATTCTTAAATTTAATCAATTTTGAGCCTTATAATTCTTATAGCAATTTTTCTTACAAAAAGTATTCTTTGATATAATCTTTTTTTAATTTTAGTTAAATTTTTGCATTTGTCGTCATTGTTTACCTACATCCAATAGTTCTACATAACAGAAGTTATTTTCAGGTGCACCTGCGGTACTCCAAGCCACGAGGGGAAAAATCATGAAAAATCAGAGCAAAACAACAGAAAAATAAAAATAATAAAGCATTTTTCAGAGAGCAGGAGGGGCAAGTCACACAATCTGATGTCACGTTTCATGTCAAGCGTAGTCAAGGGGCGGTGGGGGGAGGAAATGTCTAGGACAAAGTTGCTGACACTGTAGCTATGGTCTGAAGCAATGAGTAATAGTATACTGCCAGCCAGTCTTAAGAGAGTAAGTTAGCATTCTGTTTTTAAATAAGCAACCGATTAATAAACAGCCAGGGTTATGGCCATATAAATATGAAGCAACTTGAGGGTTCATCTGACAAGCTTAAGGAATTATACCAAAAGACGCAACGGAGGAAGATTGAAAGAGAATTCACTGACTTTATGTCTATTAGCTCTGAAAAGATTGTTTTAAAATTGAATGGGAAAATGACCAGATTTGGTCCAAGTTTGCTTATCATCCTAATAGTTTTAAATTTAACGTTAACTTTGATGACTGCCCTTGAGGCAAGTTGCTTATAAAATTGTAAGTTTAGTTGAGAAATGACGTTTTGAACCAAACCGAGGGATTTTGAGCAAGCACTTGGAACACCAGTTCATATTTTGTATTTAAGAACTTACAGAACTTGTAAAAGACTGTGGGGGTGCCTAAGTTGTATGTTGTTTAGTCGAATTAGAGAAACATAGATTTTTATTGCCTTTTCGATTACCGTTGTTGTAAGACTGTGTAGAGAGTCGAACAAAGTTTCCATACGTACCGCTAGACTAGAATATAAGTTTCCTCAAGATGCATATTCTATAACTACTCTTAAGTTTATTATGATTTCCATTCAGGACTTCATGTACTACATATTTCCGTTAGAGGTCATCCCCCATTCTCTGTTGGCATTACACAGCATTCCGTGGTATTGTAATATAATTACCCATTGGTTACCCACGTAGGCTTACATCATAGGATTGACTCATAGCATATTGTGCTACGATTATCACGGGATTGTCTGGTGGCTTATAAATACCAATGCTTACGTAGCCTCCTCCACATTGCCACTTTTGCTAAGTAATGAGTATACTTAATTGCACACCACATACACATTCTTTTTCTTATATGTTCGTCAATTACGTTATCACCTTCCAGAATTTCTCAGAAAATCTTTTACCCCCACCATTTTCCATTGAGTTTAGAAGAATCTCGAGCCCACCTTCCCAAAAAGGTGGGGGCAAATGCCCCCATACCCCAATGGTCACGCCACTGAATGAAGTACGAAAATGAAAAGCTTTCTCTTATACCTCATTGAGAAATACCTAAACTCGTTTATATGTTAGAATATTCACAAACGAGGCCATGCAAGCGGTGCGTTCGACTTGAGGTGATCAGCTTAATGGATGTGAACATGAGTTTCCTGAACAGTTTTTCATGTACCAAAGTATAAACAATCCTGTTGATAACCTTTCTTGACTGCAGAGATATATGGATAGACGTATAACACATACATGTATGAGCGCGTCACACATGTCATAAAAATGAGTGAAAAGCGAGGGTTATTTTACTTTGGAAAGGACTCCCCACGACAGGAGAAGAAACAGCCATTGCTTAAGATTGGACATTATGTTCTTGGGGATACACTGGGAGTTGGAACTTTTGGAAAAGTGAAAGGTACTTGAAATTTTTAGTAGCTTCAAGTGCGGTAGTTGTACTATGGTCGCCCAACCTATGACTGTGAAAATACCGTAGTGAATTAAATGTTGGGACGTGTGGGAGTGTGGTATGATTTTTGTTGCCACCGACGTGCAGTCGGTCGGTAAACGTGCCCTTTATCTTACACATCGCGCGAAAGAAATTGACAACACACAGTGATATTAGAATTGTTTTAAGGGCAACGATATTTTATCCCATGTTGATTATTATGATCAGCCAACTTGACATTCGTGTCTTAATCAAATTTGAGATGTATGTTCAGTTTCCTGTGATAACACCGTTATTTGTACCTATGCTGCCCCATCTCTGCACTGACCGATAGCTTTGTGCCTCGTTAAACATACGAATTTCAAATTTATGTCATTTTATTCTGTTTCAGTAAATATTTGATACAAAGGAATGCTGCATCATTTGAATTTTTATATAATCAAATTCAAGAGCATGATAATACTCAACAAATGACGAGACCTGTTGTACTACTGTTTGTTCTTTTGATTCTAAGTGATGGATTGGTTTTTTGTTGCATGCATTTTGATAATTGTTTATTTCAGTCGACATATTTAAGTTTTCTTTGGCAGTGACATGAAACTAAATGTGAAGTACCAATTAAAAATCAGCAACCACAAATTGTAAAAATCTTAGTTTAATGATTTTCTTTGTCCTCTGTTTCTTTTTGTGACTTGGGTATGTCAAGAATCTGAAATTGAGTAATAAATGCTATCTGTTTATTTATTTTCCTTTTGACATTAAATTAATTGTTTTGATATGTTTAGTTGCCAAGCATCACATCACGGGTCATAAAGTAGCTGTAAAGATATTAAACCGTCAGAAAATAAAAAGTCTAGATGTTGTGGGAAAAATCAAGAGAGAAATTCAGTTTCTCAAACTTTTTCGACATCCACATATCATCAAATTGTAAGTTTTTATTGTAAGATTGTAAAACTTTACAATAATCTATTGTATTGTTGTATATTCGTTATATACTTAATTGATATATGTGTATGTATATACTCAATAGTCAGATTTTTACAAAACATGAAATTACAGTACTTACGCTTTCCATTTGTTGCTCTTTACATTATACATATGGATTCAAGCTTCAAACTGTTGTTAGCTTTCTCTATCTGAAGTCCAAATTAGTTATTGTTGGTTAATTCAGTTCTTTAAGTTTTGCAAGGTATTTTTCATGGTATGCAGCTAGTCCTACAAGAAAGTAACATATAAGTAATAGTCAACTGTTCAATGATAGAAAACTTCAAATGTTGCCATAAAAATCGCTCATAACTTGGCTTATTAGTGTTATTTATTGGGACATTGTGAAGCCCTGGAAATACTTAAATGTAGTTTTTCAGACATTACTAGCAGCCTTAAAATATTACTATTAGGGGTGCAAATAAGGGAGGTTGTGGGGGTGTCACCCCCCAATAATTTCAACACCTGGTCCCAGTCGCCATTGTTGGGGAAGATGGCTTAAGTACAATTTAATGTCAGTTACAGTTATGTTTAGCTATGATGTTTTTTTATTAGTTATGGCAAGGAAAACTAGAGTTTTTTCTGTGTTTTATTGTCACCTTATGTGAACTGAGATGTTTTTACTCCTTTTTGACTCTTGATAAGTTACCTACCTACTTACTTACTTACCTACCTACCTACCTACCTACCTACCTACCTACCTATGACAACGATAACTTTTTTGCAAAATGTACATGTTTAATCTTGCTTTTGTGTTGTGTACAGCATAAGATACACAAACATCAAGAAAATGAGAGAGCAGCCCTGATGACATCTATTTTGTAGAAAATCAGTCTGTTGTGGCAAAAACTCGGTCCCTTGAGTACACACACCCCTAATTGAAAATTGCATTTGCACCCCTGATTATTATAATGCTGTCATGGATATTTTTTTTGTTGAAATTGACAAAGTGTAGAACCATAAGGCTGCGATGGGATCTCGTCACTGCCTCCATGGCTAGTTCAAGCAATAAAGCATGTTTTCTTTGGAGTGGCTGTTAATTTCAGAATTGATAAATGAGAAAACTCGTAATTCCAGTTGTTATTATCATTGTCAGTGTCAGAAACAAAATCTTTATAACCACTGCCACAATGTTGGTACAACATTTCTCCTGAAATGAACATTTCCTTCCAAAGTTGTTTTCTTTTATTGATGCAACAGTAATTTGTATTTTGTACATTAGGTATCAAGTCATCAGCACACCGTCAGATATTTTTATGGTGATGGAATATGTGTCTGGTGGTGAATTGTTTGATTATATCCTAAAGCATGGAAAGGTAAGGCTATGTTCAAGTGCAAGACAAAACTTACACTTTGACATATTAGTGGGGTAAATTTTGTTAACTGAATTTATTAATATAGTTGCTATTTATGTGACAGGTGGAAAACAAATTCTCCTAATGATTATATGAACCAGGCTAATAATTAACAGAGAACAACACATGACTTCACTGTATCAAACGTTTATTTAAACTAACCCTTTTATTATACTTTTTTTAACATGTTTAATGAAGTAATTAAAGTACACATTAACTATGAAAATATAGATAGTATGTTACAACAATACATAAAATTGCACATAATGTATGAAAAAGATAGTGTAAAATGGTAACGATCAATAGCAAGTAATAAACAAAATGGTTGATATAAAGGGTTTGAAAACAGAACATTCCTGAATGCCCTAAATCTTTGGGCTGTTCACTCATTTTATAAGCCTGTTAATAAAGTCATTGCAAGATGCACTTCTGCACAGAAAGACCCTATTCTCCTGATAAACTGATCATTTCAAAATAAGAAATCAGAAGCATTTTCAAAATATCTGTGTCAATGGTGCAATATTATTCAGAAAACTGAATACAACAACAAGTTATTTGTAGCTACTGTACATTTCAAAGCATTTCAGGTGTATTAAATTTTCCATTGAAACATCTGAATGTTCCAACGTTCTAACGTTTAATGCCTGGTTTTGTATGTATTGGGTGAGAATAGCTGCTTTCAGAAAGGTTAATATAAAATGTTTACCTGTTTTTGGATTAGGGTAAATGTTTGACATGTTATTTTCCATAAAATTGCACTTATATTGATACCAAATATAGCTTGGTACACTTTCTGTCCAGTTCACCATATTTTGGGGAGAATTTGTCTCGACTAAATAAAATTTTGAAATCTTCAAAGGAACCTTGATGTCATAATGATTGGAAATACTCAAAAACACTTAAAAACAGTTAGCCATATTTCCCAGCCAGGGCAAAATATTAAAATGTTCTGAGGCTCAGTTCTGCTTATATGCAAAGCTTCTACACGTAAACCTTTACACAACGTGTGTTCTCAGTCTTATGTGGGAAAGCCACAATGTTACCATAAAACTGTAGTGCCATGGAGCTAGTATATAACTATAAAATAAATTTGTAACTCTAAAGCCCTTTTGAAAAACATAATGATCCATCAACCAATTGTTGACCTACAAGATCTTAGTCATGCAATAAAACAGTCTGTCACATGACTAAGATCTTGTAGGTTGAAAATTTGCAGAAGGATCATTCAAAAATTTGTGGCAAGATTGTATCAGTTTGGCCTCTTTCACTTATTATTTGTGTCAAATATTTTTAGCTGTAATATTTTTCTAACATTTTAGTAAGTTATCATTAAGTTATTATTATATATTTTACAATACTTAAGTTTGCTTGCATTATTGCTCTCTGTCATTTCACAGTTGTCTGAAAAAGATTCAAGAAGGTTTTTTCAACAGATCATTTCAGGAGTTGATTATTGCCACCGTCATATGATTGTTCATCGGTAATGCCATTTGAATGTTTTATATTTATATACCTGAATTTTTCTTGAAGTAAATTCATAACATTGTGGTACATACAGGATATGGGCTAAAGGAAATTACACTACACTGGCTTCATTTTCATCGTGCAGTGATTTGAGTGAGTACTTAAGTGTGTCCTCTTGTAACCACAGTGCACTGTAGTTTCAAACACTGTATTGTGTAAGATGATTATTATTTATCAATCTTGGCTATAGTTACTTACTTAAGTACCGATGCACAAGTATACGTTATGGCTTACCCTTCAGGTCAACGTTTCTTAAAAAACCTGCTTTCCTATATTATTGGATGTGATCAATTTTTGGTGTATGTATAGATTGTAGTAGCCAAAGTATTGGTTTTTGATAGTGGTTTTGATTGGTTTAAGTGTAGGCTATTTCCATCCTCTGCTTTTCAGTAGGTCTCCATAAAATTATCAGTGGCTACAGTGTTCAGGTTTTTTCATGCAAGTTTTCTGGGGTATTTGTCATCATTATTCTCTCCACCTAATGGTTTGCATTCCCACTGATGTTTTCTATCAATCTCTTTTGTATACTTCTATATTTTCATGTATTGTACTGTATATTGACAGTGTTTATTGCTGTCAACATTGACTTGATTTGAATTTATTTTTAGGGACTTGAAGCCTGAAAATTTACTACTGGACTCAAATTTCAATGTGAAAATAGCTGATTTTGGTATGAAGATGTTTTAAGATTCAATGCCCAGTGTTTGAATTGCTGTCAGTTTGAATTGTCATTATCATGAACATCATGATCATCATCAGTCATGATCATCGTCAATCATCATCATAATTGTCATCATCATCTTCATCATCACCAACCACCAATCATCATCAATCATCATCATCAATCATCATCATCATCATCATCATCATCATTAACAACATCATCATTATCAATCGTCATCATCAATCGTCATCATGGATCATATCATAGTTGTCATTATTATTACCTTAGTAGCTATTTTTGCATGGTATTATTTGCACAATCACTATCAAAATTACCAATAGAATTGTCATTATGCTAAGTATTATCAGTATCTTTATCACTATTGTTTTTACTATTATTTTCATTTTATTGTCTTCATGATTTATAAAATACAATCTAATGCCATGTTTACATTTAGTTACCAAAGGCAGAAGATGATGAGGGTTTTGTCATTTTCAGACTGGAACGGCTTACCTGAGAATTTTGGCTGTACTCATCAATACTATTTTTTGAATTTTTTGTAGCTTAGGTTTGCCATGAGTTCTGTTATTATTACCTTTCACATAGCTAATGAAAAAATTACATATAACATTTATTGTTGTTATTATTACTATTACTAATATTCATAATTTCCATGATTTCAAAACTTTATGATCAATTTTACTTGCCATTCAGTTTGGATTTTAGCACTAATCTTAACCTTATCTTATATCCAGCTATCAGTTTTCTCTTCATTTCCTGGTCTTTTATCTCATCCAGTTCTAAGATACCAGGGTAGGTATACCCATTATCGTCTACTTCTCTCATTACTTCTTGATTAGGTACATGTATTCCGTCAGACCTAACCATGTTACCTCTCTTTAGACCAACCACTGCACACTTCTTCAAACCAAACTCCATACCAATGTCCTCACTAAATATACTGATGTCGTCACTAAATATACTGATGTCCTCACTAAATATACTGATGTCCTCACTAAATATACTGAGGCTATCTATTTGGTGTTCCTTCTTTCTAAAGAGTTAAAGGTCATCCAAAAGAGCAGATGGTTTAGTCTGTGTTCCCTCTGGCCCCATTCATAGACTTTTTATAAAAGTAAAGAGGGAGGGATTTTACATGTGACAAAAATTAATGGAGAAAGGCTATCCCCCTGGAATATGCCTGTATTGAAATCCACATCACATAGATCGGATCCATTTTAAGTCAAAAGAAGTTTCCATCTTTTAATACTCTCTTCAATAAAGCCCTGATTATTCCACGTTCAAAATTTTCTGACTGGTCCAACTCAACATCTGCAACGCTTTCATTTTCTACATTCTTATCTGCATTAATCATGCTCTGAATACTTTCCAATTCCAATTCCGACAGCCAACCATTCTTCCTTATGGCTCTTGCTTGGTCGCACAATTGTTGTTTGGTAATACTAAAGGCTCCACATTCTGCCCATTCTCACATCATTCTTTGGCAGTAAAGTCATATTGGTTTACCATCATTATCGAAAGGTTTACTTCTAAAAAGAAATTCTATCACTACCTTGTTCACCTCTTTAGACCACTTTGTTCTGACAGTAGTAGAATGACGACCGGGTATCCGCTTTAGAACCAGAGAGCACCTGCTGGGTGAGACTCCTTCATGATCTGTTCCAGTACCATTCTTGCAGATATCTTCCAAGTTATTTGCATACATTTCACTCGTAAAGAGGCTAGCAGTGATAAGGTGGCACAACCACCAGAATTTTTATCGAGACACCATCTCTAGGAGAGCTGTCAACCAAGTCTAAAGAGTCCCCCCTACCCATGAGACAGGCTTGCCCTGCCAGACATCAATCCGAAATTTCATAGCCTCATGGAGATCTGACAGGTACTACACCTTGCACAAGGGTGACCTGGAGGTAACTGTGGAAAAGGGTAACCTCATTATCCCACGTCAAAACTCCACAACCAGATGCAGTTTTATATCATAACCAGGATTAATTATCATTATTATCATTATTATCATTATTATCATTATTATCACTATCATCATTATTATCATTATTATCACTATCATCATTATTATCATTATTATCATTATCATTATTATCATTATCATTATTATCATTCTTCTTCTTCTTCTTCTTCTTCTTATTATTATTATTATGCAAATAATGATACAAATTTTCAGGGAAAATGGAAAAAATACAAAACACTTTGCAGGAAATTCTAATGTTCACTTTAATTTAAGTATGTTAGGCAATAAGAGGGTCACTAAAGGATAGTGTACGTTGCATGTATCCATTGAAAGGTCTAAAGATACCTAATAATTATTATTTGTTAACATAACTCAAACTTAACATGGGAACAAACCCTGAAATTAAAACTAAATTATATTTCATCATGGTCTTTACATTACTTATATTTTTCTAAGAAACCAGGAAAAGGATGTTGTGATTAAAATGTTTGTTTATGTAGGTGCCAATAGTTTACCGATGGTACAAAACGTGAAACTTGCCTTGAATGTGACACTTGACTTTACAATAAATTCCCTGTGCAAAGCAATTTTGTGTTAAATATCATAATAAGCAATGAGAAGTTCTTGATAGTTTCTAACAAGGTTTTTGTTTCACGTTTTTGGTGATCTTAATTGTGCTAAATGAATATTTTACTGCATGCCAAAATAACACAAGCACTAGAACTTGGTAGGGTTTTTTATCTAGTATATTTCACAATTTCAAAATTTTAATTGCATACCATTAAATTTGGCAAGTAGGTTTTTACTAAGGGGTCGCCCATATTTTTGTCATTATCAGAACTGTACAAAGAGTATCCTTTTTAGTAACCCCCTTTAGAATGTACATAGAGCAGACAAAAGTGATGACTGGCAGTTCAACTCACTATCAAGTCACTCCACATTGTACTGAATAAACCTCGTTATTTTCCATCGATTAGCATGTTTGAATTTGGAGAGAATAATTTTAATTGACAAGATCATCATTTTTGATGCTGAAAAACGTCCATTGGCTCTTTAACTCTCGCCCCCTCATGTAGTTTGTATGGTTGTGATGATAATTAAAAATATTGATGACCCGTAAATAAAAAATTATGTCATTTGTCAACTGCCTTTTAGAATCCGCATCCATAACTGTGTATTTTATCACACTATTTAGAACTTTACATCTTCATGTAGATTTTTCGTCAACTGCAAGAGATGTCTTGAATTACCTTTACTTCCTGACTTTGTCACCTGCTCATGTCTCACTCTGGCTTATCCTCCAATAAATATGATATATTTAGCATGTTTTCTTTAGTATACGTGTTACCAACCATAGCTTACTGCCATGCTGGGTTATATGTAAGAGGTGAGCTGTTTATGAGAGTAAGCTCCTGTTACCTTCTCTCATTGATGGCATTTTTATTTTGTGATGTCACAGGTTCTAACTTGCACCCACTGTATCTATTAAACCACAGCAGCTCTTATTTAGCTGTAAATCTCAGTAATGCATACAATTTCAATTGCCCCATACCTAGTGGGGCACTACAGTAGCCCCGTGTAGGGTAGGCTGACAGCAGCAAAAAATTTTCATCGTCCATATCTCGCATCGGGCAGTTAAATAACATTGCAATTGTTAAGTTAAGAAATATGCTCTTTTAAGTAATTACCCTCAGGGGTGATATCACTTAGTAGTATTGCTAGTAATAAGCAGTAGGTTCTTGTTTTCCATTGTGCAATCATTAATCCAAGCCGAGGCCAGTGTGTGTCATGCTCTGATCACTTTTGATGAACAAAAAGATATTACAAAAGGACAAAGACACTGCTCTGAAGTTTACCAGCCAGTGTTTTCTATTGTCTATGATTTGACAAAATCAGTAACATGATCTGCATAACAACTTTTGAGGCATTTAAAAAATATTTCATACAACTTTGGCCAGTGAGCACACAACATTCAGCAAAATAAATATTTGTCTGTAAGTGTTTAAGTCACGGTCTGGGTGTCAGTTATGCGGGACGTCATCATTATCATGTTTGCCTACCCGAAGTAGACCATCAGTTGTGGAGGACGGTGTTTGTATTGATATCATTTAGTTGATGTTTTAACCTTTTATTTGATAGTACACATTTGAGCAGTGCTGACTGGGCTGGTACATGCAAAGATGATAAGTTATTGTTGTTTAAAAGAAACTGTTCCAATTTTTGAACATAAATGTGAATCATCATTTGCTAAAATCCTCTTTGGAACAGCAGTGGCTTTCAATGAGCAGTGATAATATTACTGAAGATCTATAGCCCTTGAACTGCAAGAACCATTTTCCATGCCCAGTGTGAACCACAACTGTTGACAATTGAGGCTTGTGACTTTGCAAAATCAAACATAAACACATTTGTACACTAGCTACATTTGTAAAATAAGTGCTATATTTTTTATCAATCTGTCATCAGCTCTAATGTTATCTTGGCTTTTTGCATCTGCATCTGGGGTTTGTATAAAATAGCTTTGGTTATCATTGGTTAGGTCTTTCAAATATGATGCATGATGGTGAATTTCTGAAAACAAGTTGTGGATCACCAAACTACGCTGCACCGGAAGTGATCTCGGGGAAGTGAGTACAGTAATCCTCTATTTAGTTCTTTGCTATGATTGTTATGTCTTATAATAAATCAGTTAACGGCCAACACACTGAAGTAAAGACCGGAGTCTGAAAGGGAAAATTTTGAGGGCTTCAGTACTTTTCTGTGAACTTGTGAAACCTGGTATATACACTGATCCTAATGTTTGGTTAACAGGATAGAACAGCATGTTCTGTCTTGTTTTGACCAAACAGCACTTCCTTCGTTATTATGTTTCATCATGTGCCTCCAGTCATCAGCAATAGTAGTCCTGTTTGTTTAGTGAAAATGAGGCAGCAAAATCCAATCCTTTTGTTCATGGCTATTATTTTTTCATTATTTTAGGCTTTATGCTGGACCAGAAGTTGATATTTGGAGTTGTGGTGTCATCTTGTATGCATTACTATGTGGATCTGTAAGTTGAAATTTTGCTTATCGTTGGGTGTATATCTTTTCTCCAAATACAGTGTTAATTCCACTGACGCCAAATTTCAGATTATTTTGTCATTACTTGTTTTCTCTTTTTATCTTGTTGTTTTCTCTTTTGTCTTGTTGTTTTGTCTTTTTATCTTGTTGTTTGCTCTTTTTATCTTGTTGTTTGCTCTTTTTATCTTATTGTTTTCTCTTTTGTCTTGTTGTTTTGTCTTTTTATCTTGTTGTTTTCTCTTTTTATCTTGTTTTCTCTTTTTGTCTTGTTGTTTTCTCTTTTTATCTTCTTGTTTTCTCTTTTTATCTTGTTGTTTTCTCTTTTTGTCATATTGTTTTTTTTATCTTGTTGTTTTCTCTTTTTATCCTGTTGTTTTCTCTTTTTATCCTGTTGTTTTCTCTCTTTATCTTGTTGTTTTCTCATGTTATCTTGTTGTTTGCTCTTTTTATCTTGTTGTTTTCTCTTTTTATCTTGTTGTTTTCTCTTTTTATCTTGTTGTTTGCTCTTTTTATCTTAGTGTTTGCTCTTTTTATCTTAGTGTTTTCTCTTTTATCTTGTTGTTTTATTGTGCATGAAAGTGGCATAAAGCAACCGCCATTTACGATGGTCTTATTTCTAGTTCTTTGCCTTTCTAGCTGCCATTTGATGATGAACACATACCTACACTTTTCAAAAAGATAAAATGTAAGTTTATCGTTAACATGGTAATCAAATTGTGTGTGATTTGGTGATTCACCGGATTTGTTTTAGAGCAGAGTTACTCAATAGTGTAGTGCGAACCGCGTAGAATGACATGAAGCATCTATCACAAGTGTACCACGCCCTGTAGTACAAGAAATGTCTGGGACGTCCGGAGGAAATTGCCAATGACCCATAACCAATGGCGACGTATCGTTCAAGAATCTGTTGGGCCACTATGATCCTCTCAAGGATGTTGAACAAATCAAGTCAAGTAGACTACCCTACACACCAAGACGACAAACCACATCAAGCTGTATGGCATCTGACCATGTTCCACCACGATACTGTTGACTACGTCATACTTCATTCATACGCTGCATTACAATTGCTACCATTCCATATTCGCTTTCGGCGATTTATTTATGTCATAACCACAAAACAATACAATAAGGTTTCCATTTCTACAGAAATTCGTATCACTTGAGCAAGTTAGTAGCTGCCATGCCTGTGCAATAACCCGGTTATCTTTTCCCGTAGAGTTCAAATGCATTCCTCTATTTCTTCCCGCTTCAATTTATGCCATTCTTGTTGCGCCCGCTTGGCAGACAATGTCACTCCATTTTTGCTACTAAACTTAACTCCATCAGCTAATTAGTTACTATGCGTCATGAACAACTTTTTATTAAGTGCAGCATTTTTCGTTGCTCTGTAAAAATTGTGAGTTGTTTCATAATTTTTGCGTTACTCTGTGTCAAAATTGTGAGTTGTTTTATTTTGCGCTACTCTGTGTCAAAATTCTGAGTAGTTTCGTCATTTTTGCGTTACTCTTTTAAAATTGGGAGTTGTTTGATCTTTTTGCTTTGCTGTGTTACAGTTGTGAGTAGTTTCATCATTTTTGCGTTGCTCTGTTAAAATTGTGAGTTGTTTCATCAATTTGCGTTACTCTGTCAAAATTGTGGAATCTTAGTCATGCTTCGTTACAGTGTTAGACCTGAATGAGTTGATTTTCGTTTTGTGGGATAATCCTGAACATGTGGTTTCTTTAGTTTCCTACTTACACTATGGTGCTGTTTAACTGATTTTTTGTTATTCATGCTACAGCCGGCGTGTTCTCTATTCCACCACATCTGTCGCCATTACCAGCAAGTCTCGTTTCCACAATGTTACTGGTGGATCCAATCAGAAGGACCACAATTGGACAGATCAAGTAAATGCATTTCACTAGTTGACTTTACTTGACTTACTTAATCCTACTATGATGTACACCCTAACCACTTGCCACCACCTCACCTTAGTGCAGTTAGCCATTGCCTGCTCAGTGGCACAGTGGTTTAGTTGTGCTTCCAGGAGCATTCTTCTTGGTTTTGGCCTTGTACCATGCAAAGATTGTTCTTCTTGGTTTTTTTACTTCTGTCCGTTTTCTGTATCTTCCTCATTTTCAGAGTTACTCACATGTTACTAATATTTATTACTAGCTAATTTTTTGACACCTTTTCTCTAGTTTTCTTGCTTTCTAATGTATTCTATCATGGTTTGATACCACAAAATCATGTAACCTCCTCAGTTAACAACACGCCTTTAAATTTGTTCCACATAAATATTGTGTTGTTAACTGAGGAAGTTACATGATTTTGTGGTATCAAACCATGATAGAATGCATTAGAAAGCAAGAAAACTAGAGAAAAGGTGTCAAAACATTTGCTAGTAATAAACGAGACGGCAAATGTTGACTGTCCCAAAGGGGAACGTAATGATAACTAATAAAGGGGACTTGATCATTAGGCCACTAAGCCTTCCTTAGGGACATTCAACATGACAAAATAACTTTATAAGCAATGGTTTTGTCCATTTTTTGAATTCATTGGTACATTCTGGTATTTCATACTAATGTTGATGTCTTTTCCCCAAGTTTTTAAGTTTTGACAAAATTTTGCAAGGGGAAATTTTCATTTCCGTAGGTATACTTATCTCGTTGTTTCAACATATTGTAGAACTTTCAACATGTTTGCACTCCTCGCCATTGTTCGTTGCCAGTCCATTTATAAAGTTTTTGCGTGGTACAAAACATTTCTAAACGTGCTAAAAAGGCTTTTCAGCCAACTTGTTTTAGAATACAGTAAATAAAGTTGTGAGAAGAATAAACGTGATAAACTCCGCCTTATGGCTACGTCATTAATACGGTCACCTCGTTAAAACGGCCACTTGATTTTGGCCATGTTATACATTCTCAAAAAAACCGTTAATGCGGTCTGTGGTTAATACGCGCCACGACCAGATTTTGACATTCGAAACAGTATGATTCTTCATAATTTTAACTCGTGAATAAGGCCGCTTGAGCTACGTGTTGAAAATGAAGGCGCTTGCAAAGCCAATGGATTTGCAATTTTGAGAGGGCAAAGCATCTTATTGTGCTAAATAATGATTGGGGTCATTTTCATCTAGCCCTCGCTGCTTTGAATGATTGTATATTAGATTTGATATCATGGCCTAGGAGTAGCCATGGTTTATTGCTATTGGGCAATCGTGAGTTTGGAGGTATGAATCATTATTTGATGTTGAAAAATTGAAAGTTTTGTTTGAACTGATAATCACATTTTGTTGTTACAGAGAAAAACACACAAACAGAAAAATATAGCTATCCTTGTGATTCTCCTGGCTACTGGTCGTGCTGTCAGAAGTCACCGTTTATTTTTAAACTCCTGACCACCATTGACTGTACTACAACCTAAGAGGTCATTCATTTGTTTTGTTAGGGAATTGCTAAAATATATTGCAGGCTTATTGGCCTTAAGTATATTTCTAGCTAACCCCTTAAAATCTAAGGTTTCGCACTACCGTTCAAATGGCACTCGTTAATACGGCCATGTTTGATGGCCAGTTGATGCCTGTATTAACGGGTTCTACTCTAAACCAGAATGTGGCGTGAACGGAGGATATCAGAGCAAGCTCCAAACATCGTGACAGAAAGATACTGTTTCTTTGAGAGTCTCAGTGAAAAGATTACATTTTCTCACTATTTATCGTTTGTTTTCTACTTTCAAAATGGATAAACTCCGAATTCTTAATGTTGAAAGACCATCTCTCTCCGCCAATTATCCGAAAATTGAGCTTCGCAGCAGTTTCATTTTTAGATTAATGTTGACTCTGGCATAGTTGTAGAATTTTGTAGCAGTTCAGGTTGTGCTATTTCGATGTACAGCCTACATACTGGAAATCACCCCTGCACAAACGTTTATCATTAAAGTACATAACCCTTTCAAATGCATGGTAGGATCTACCTATTATTGAAAACTGTACACGGATCAGCAACAATAATTTTTGTTAATAAGCTTGTGAAAAGTAAAATATTTGTAGGGATGCTTTTGCAATGGTTGAACCTTTCAGTACCATTACTGGTGTATATATTGTGTAGTTAAGAGTGTTTTTCTGCAAGGTTTATCAAATTGTTTTTGAAGGAGTTACGATTTCGCACGCGGACGAAAAAGGCTAAAGATCATTTCTTATATTGTGTCAGACATTGCAATTTTTGAATGTACAAAGGCATTTTCTTTTAACGGCGACCCACAACTATTGACTGTGCAGCGTTGTACGACCCAGACTCCCATTATCAAGTTCACGGTTGCACGTTTCATTAGCCCGTAGCCATCGACTTACAATCTACTGCGTCTTATATTTACCTTGATTCTTTGCAATCGATTACGTGCACAATACCTGGTTCCTGTGTGCCTCTTAATTTGTGAACTTTAGGAAATCAAAATGAATAGCCAATGGTCTTATGAATTTAGGCACGTGTATTGATTTAAGTTCCATGAATTTTCCCATAGAGATCACCAGTGGTTTAAAGTTGATCTTCCCGCTTACTTATTCCCGTCACTTGATCATGATGGCCATTCTCTCGATGAGGAAGCGATCAACGAAATTTGTGAAGTAAGTTTATTTTAGATATTAAAACATGTCTTCATGTTCATGAGATAACTACGTGCTAATTCCTTTTATGTTGATGGATAATACATTTTGTTTGGTATATTTTATCATGTTACCTTGTATATAGTCTCCCGTCTTTATGGTTGAGATATTTTACCTCTGATTTCCATTGCTGCTTCAAGGTGTTGGGTCTCATTTTACAATATCGTAGTAGATATAGGAGAGATTTCATATTGACATGACTTTATCGTGTGGGTGGATGATTATGTGGCTTCACAGGCAATGTAGTAGAACTTGTAATAGTCCAGTAGTCGTCACTGAAGATCATTGACTATTGTTCTGATTAGTGTACATCAATTCAAACGTCTGGCCATTTTATATAATGACTCCAGTCCTTGAACTTGCGGCTTATACTTTCACTTTCCTTGAATGACCCATTCAGTGGACGCCCTCTGTTGCCATTGGAGGTGCAATGATTGACGAGTAAACTGCTGGTGTATGTAATCACTTTCAACACTGTATTATAGAAAACAAATATGAATTTCATATTGAATAGAGATACGTCTCTTTTTATATAACGGTAGTTATTTTGGGCTAGGATACCAAACAGAATCTACACCTCACCCTTAAAAGCGTTTTGTTTTGCCAAAAGTGTAATAAAAAGCTAACGATGCTATCAATCGACTTCAAATAGCTCAGCATGAAACGGTAACCCAATCCCTGAAAAGATTTCCCTCTTCATGCATCAGGTCTGAGCCTGACATCGATAGTACCTTTGGACAATTCTTTTCAGGTTTCCACTTCGTGCTGGCTATGGATAGTGTCATTTGGTTTTCTATTGAACTGTTGCAAATAGATTTTTGCATTGCCAACCATGTGCATGCTTCCCGTTAACAACGTCCCGTTAACGATGCATATTCAAGTTTGCCTTTGCGGATAACATGCCCCAAGAATCCGTACTGCCTGTTGTCTGACTGAGGATAAGAGATAATGTATTTTGGCAGTTAGTGGAAGCACCTCAGCGTTCGTTTTCGTGGTTGTCCATAATACCTGCTGCATGGTTCTGAAACACCATGCGTCCCTTGCTTCCGCGCCTTTTTGCAACGTCCAAGCAGTATGTTAGTGTTGGGTATTTGTAACACTTCAATACTCGGTACAGAGCACAGTTCTTAATTGTTTAAATGCTGCTTTTCCTTGCCCAATTCTAAACTTTGATTTCTCTTCGCGAAAGTCAGCTTGCAAATTGCATCTCAGGTATTAAAAAGATATTAACAAAATAGATTGCTGTCTGTATATAACATGAATGTTTTATTATTGTTCAAAATGAAAGCATTGTGAAGTTATACGATTCTTGGTACCAACTTTCGAGTGGCTGTGTTATTTAAATGCTATATTTTTCCAAAGTATTTCATATTTTTCTTGTGCACCACATCACATAAATTTTCGTAGAAACCTACGTGGAAAGAAGTGTCTGCTTTCCCACTTACTGAAGCCCCCTTCCAGCCTTCATATGCACTTTACACGCATTTACTGCCAATAGATAGCTCTTAATCTCCTTACTTTGGCAGAAATTTGGAGTTGAAGAAAGTGACGTTCGCTTGGCACTGGTAGCCGGAGATCGCCATGATCAACTTGTCATCGCATATCATCTTATTTTAGATAACAGAAGGATAAATTCAGAAGGTACCTGGAGATTTCAGACTGTAGCTTATTTTTTTCAATCACTGTCAATTACCAATTTTACCTTCAGTTTTGTAACTTTTAAGAATGTTGCGTGATAATGGTGTTTTGCTATTCTTTTGAGGCTTTCTTGTCCAATGTTTGCAGACGGAATCTGTCTTCCTCAGCAAAGGCCTCTCGTGTCAGTAAAAGTGTTGTCAACATCAAGTGCATGGTGTATTGTACCTCATCACGACTCTCGTGTTGTCTTCACATGTGGCATCGATTTACATGGAAGTGGCGCCATCCTTCCAAATCTATGCGTGGTTTTTATTCCGATAATTATTTTGCATATTGTCATTTTTCACGGACTCTGTGTATTGATTTTTTCTTCATTTTAGCTCGTATTGCTTTCTTAGGTGACTCTAACTTAGAGCGACTTGCTTCGCCTCATGCGAGGAGTGATAGTGTAAGTATTTTGATAATGTTCTGAGGTGTAAAAATGTCAATGCTCTTGCATCGAAGCATGGAATCATCTGGTCATTCACCATGGTTATTGCAATCACAAGTGGTATGAGCAAGAGAATACGTTCATTATCTTTGCGTAATCATGTTTTGTATACTCGTTTGCAATGTTTTCACCGTCAGTGTCCTGATGGCATAACAAACTATTGAGATGCCCATTTTATGCGTATATATGGTACGTTTCCTCGATGGTGACAATGCTACTCGCATCATCAATGCTATTGCTTGCCTGTTTCTGTATCAAGTTGTATTTCCGTCTGACTTTTTTTTGTTTTTCACTAAGTCATATACTGGGTGTGTGAATACATACCAGGCCACTGTCTCATGCACTTGTGACCATTTTCTCTTGTGATTTTTTCTTCTTTTCATTATTTCCAACTCAACTGCAGGAATGCTTATAGCGTGCTTTGTTGTAATGCTCTTTGGGTATATGTCTCCTCTTTTGTGTTTTTTATTTTTGCCATGTCTTGTAATTTAATGTTGTACATTATTTTCTTTGTGATTTAATGTTGTACATTTTTTCTTTGTTATTTAATGCTGTACATTATTTTCTTTGTGATTTAATGTTGTACATTATTTTCTTTGTGATTTAATGTTGTACATTATTTTCTTTGTGATTTAATGTTGTACATTATTTTCTTTGATTTAATGTTGTAAATTATTTTCTTTGTAATTTAATGTTGTACATTATTGTCTTTGTGATTTAATGTTATACATTATTTACACTATTAGGATGTTTATTTTTTTCTTATCGTATTTTACTTTTAAACGACGACCTACTCCAGTGGCTTGTTTTAACTCAGTTCTGCCATTATATATTTATAGATTCCAGTTTCGCCAACCGGACAGAAATCAGGTAAGTTTTAGATAACTTGTCATTTTTACATTAATGCAAGCGATGCATTTGTGGTCAGCTTAGTTAGGGGATCACCTCTTCTGTTAGGGAATCACCGCATCTGTTAGGAAATCACCCATTGTGTTAGAGAATCGTTTCATTTGTTAGGGAATTGCCTCATGAAGTAAGCCTGTAGCACAGTCGACGAGACAGCAACAAGATTGCAAAGTCACTGTAATTTGAATTATTTGATGATACGGGTATAGACTGTTAATTATAGGTATACCTTAAAAGGCCTTTCTATGAGAAGATAGATCTGGTTCAGATGAAAATCGCAAAACAATAAATATGCCATAGACATAATAATAATAGACAGAATAATAGACAGAAATGACCATAGACCGTGACAGCTTACCATTGACACAACAAAAAGGTCTGAAGATGACACCCTTTGTAAATAGTCTGGGTTTGTCTGCAGTAGACGCTCCAAATACATAATGGCCATCATTAATGTGCAAGGCATAACAGTTGCTTTCCTAGAAGGACAAATCCATAAATGACGCCGTTAATGACATTCTCTCATCTCCTTTGACACATAAACACACGCACATACGCTCACATATCTTCTTCATGACCTCTATCAACAAACCAGCTAACAAGTTCCTCTGCTCTTTTCTAAAAGTTAGAATTCCTTTCATAGTTATCTAAAGTTAAAGGTTCCTTGAAAAGTGGGGGTGCAAGATGTTTTTCTTTGATCCTTCCGATATGGACCCTATACGCAGAAGGCAAGCAACTTATACCAATATACTGCTGGATCGAGTTCTCCCTGTCTCGAATTCCTTAAGTGAATTTAAACGTTTCATTCTGTTCGAGGACGTGATGCCTTAAAAAGCTTGCGTCAAAGTTTTGTCTTAAATTTTATATCCAGTTCATTTCTTGGGAGTGTCATCGCGTGAAGGATGTTCGCCGTTATGTAAGGTATTCGGTTAAAAGCAAAGCTGAACCCCTTTAACCCCGGGGTAACTGCCTGATCTAGGTTGCCTGCTGGATGACTTCATTGCAATAGACAGTAGATGCAGAGCCTCGTTTTAAAACAAGATGCTTCATTGTTGTTTGATGAAGAAACACTATAGGTATGAGTAATGCTTACTTCCTACAATCACTAGCAAGCTGCCCATACGTATTCTTTTTTAACTGACGGTTAACTCCTTTGTAAAAGGAATAAACGGAGTTATCCAAATCGGTTGAGTGTAAACTTGTTAGTGACGCTACAATTTTACTACAGTTCTTTTGGTTGAGTGGAAATTTGATTGTTTTGCGAGTGCAGGCCATTATCTCATCATGAGGAGAACCAATTGGCATTAATGGAGTAGAGTATGTCATGTCATCATTGGAATAACCTATCAGGATCAATGGCAGTGGCGGCTGGTGGGGTTTTTCGTGTGTGTGTGTGTGGGGGGGGGGACAAATTTCGGATTTGGGCGTGACCCAATAAAGTTACAGGGGCCATGCCCCTATTTCTTATTAGAGATGTTACATGAGAACAAAAATGTAATTTTTAGGTCTGTGTTGCTCAGGAACGTAGGCATTTAGTAAATCTTCGATAAAAAATGTTTACCTTATAAAAACAGAAGTTACAAAAGCAAGGTTACGGCAAATGTCGTATCATAAGAGCAATACTTGACCGTGAGTTCGCCACAGGTGCGCTTTGATTATCTAACTCGTTAGGAAAGATGTGCCTCAGTTTTAATCCGTTTGGAAGCCGGATACTGTTTTACTTTGAAATGTGAATTAAATCAATGATTAAACCTAACTTTCTTAAACAAGTCAAATAAAACGTACAGATCGACACAGGATATGTCGGTCATCTTACTTTTGCTAGTGTGATGTTATCTTGCAGATGAGAGTTACCTTGTGCTTTAGAGTACTTTTGGTAGAGGAGCACTTTTCGTTATCAGCTGTCCCGTAAGACTGTCTTAGTGAATGTATCATGTAATATTTAAAGTGACGTAGGTCAGCATGCAGTACTCATCTCATGATGTTTGAGTACTCATCTCATGATGTTTGAGTACTCTTCTCATGATGTTTGAGTTCTCATCTCATGATGTTTGAGTACTCATCTCATGATGTTTGAGTACTCATCTCATGATGTTTGAGTGCTCATCTCATGATGTTTGAGTACTCATCTCATGATGTTTGAGTACTCATCTCATGATGTTTGAGTACTCATCTCATG
>JANTCA010005687.1:0-20417 GCA_024741275.1 Chironex yamaguchii
ATCTATCTATCTATCTATCTATCTATCTATCTATCTATCTATCTAATGTAGCGTGACCCAGTCTGGGCATTTGCTGTGAGATGTCGCCACTTTTTTCTATTCTCTGCCTCTCTTGTGCACTATGTTAAGTCCATTTTCATCCAGTCCTTGATGTTCCCCAGCCATGTCGGTCCTCCTCTCGCCTCAGTTTTGTCACCATCTTGAGCTTAGATTTACAAGGACGTTGCTTCATGCTGTTGAATGCTGTTCTTGCTATTTCAATTCTTCTTCTAATTTCTTCCTCACAACGTCCGTCTTCCGTTATCAGCTGGCCAAGGTATACAACCTTCTTCACTTGTTCAAGAATGTTGTTATTAACAGTGACCTGCACTTTACTGTCCTCGCTGATCTGCCTTCTGATCACCATGGTATTCGTCTTCTTCACATTCATGTTCAGTCCCTTCTCTCTGCTCTTTGTGTTTACTACATCAACAATTGCTTGAGGAGCTTCTTCAGACTCACTTATTTGTATAAAAATATCAATTTTTGGAATGCTAAATTTAGAGTTTTATGCCACTTTAATGACATAATATTAAATTTTTTTTATTGTTTTAGCTTCTTCAGCAAATGGTGGTAAAGATGATGGTTTCAATAATCTTCAGCTTGCTATGCTCTGGGATGAAGTGGAAATGGCGAAGCAAGATTTTACAAAAGGAGGTTTAGGCAATGTAAGAGCAAAACAGTGCTTGTAACTTCACTTATTTGCTCTAAATAATACAACGCATTAATTCTTTGGGAACAGTAATGGGAACAGTTTCTGTAATTCATAGATAAAAATTTGAAGTCGTTTATCTGTACATTTCTAATGTATTTCATGTTCTTTTATCTTAATCTGTCTGCATTGTAGCAGATAATTACACTTATTTCACAAAAGATGAATTTTGGAATGTGCTTTCTTGGTACGTTTGCAGTCAGAAACCCGGAACAATTTGTACAAATCAAATTTACTGATAAATTGTTTGATACTTTAAATAAAACTTTGATGGTTCTTTATACAGGAAACACTTTACAAAATGATAAGGAAATCTTTACTGGCAGGCAAAGCAGACTTTGTGAAACTACTCATCACAGGTCAAAAGGTTGACCTCAATGATTTTTTGACAGAGGAAACGCTTGAAAAGTTATACGTAAAGGTACAGATAAATGCTTTATACTTCCTCTTTTATTGTTTTTTGCTACAATGTAAGTATTTTAAAAGTAGGAATGATATGTCAGCGCAAAGAAATTATAGGAAAAAATGTAAAAACAGACATTTTGTTAATAAGAAGACACATTATGACCCATTTACTATGCATGTCAGTTTATTGAATATTACGGTGTTGTTGTATACGGCAAAAGTATCAGTAGGTACGACCTAATATATACCAGGTGAAATGCTAGGGACCTGTCTTATTATAGTGTGATTAAGTAATGAAACATATATCCTGTAAAACTATATTTTTGGAGCATAGTTAGATAATCAAATTAGGATGTAACATGGTTTGTTCAGTTTCAACTTATAATGACGCCAATAAGTCTAGCCTTGTTTTGATGCTCGACTTAGGCTCATAACTTAACACGCTTGGAAGGAAAGTCTGAAAACTAGGGTTTGCTGACGTCATTTGGTCTAGAACATTCTTAATAGGCATAGTCTGTGCTTGTATTGCAAAATCGTGTATGAAAACCGTATTACAAAATTTATCAAGGAGAGACGATCAAAGGAATCTGAAGAAGTAGGACAGTTCTAGTTTTGAAGTTGTTCTCACGGGACGTTGTATGTGAATTGTGCGAGAAGTGACCCAGAATTTGCTACAGTGTGTTTTGAGGTCTTGTACATTGGCAGAAGAACAAATAGGTAGTCAGTAAAATAGATAGTATAGCATTGTCATTTACGCATGCTCTGGACGATTAAGATGTCAAATGTATCGAATATTTCTTTACTTTCTAGATAGTGCTGCTTATTATCTTTCTAATTTATGGTTATAAAATCCTAGCAATTTGCATTGCAAAATCAATGTTAGCCATAATGTATGTTTTTGTACATTTTATTTCCAAACAAGTTGGTTACTTCTGAATGTGCAAAAATAGTTTGAATTTGGTCACTATAAATGTTCACGGTAAAAGGCTTTCTTTGCACATATCAAGTACAAAGAAGTGAACCGTTTGACTTGGATTCCGTTATTATGATTATATCGTTTATTTGTAGAAATTAAAAGAGGGACAAAGTATGCTTTCAAAGTTGCTTACCAGGAAAGAGAAAGAGAGGGTAAGAAGTGTTTCTAATCTATAAAGAAATAACGCTGCAAGGATATAGATGTAATATTATCCTATTTCATGACAGAATTGCTCTTATGTTCATTAATACCATCTATTTTAGCATAGATGGTATTAATACCATCTAATTCATAACATCAAGTCATAGAAGTTTTGCTTTTTATTGGCTTGGTTCTCCAGCACATACATCTTGCTGGCAAGAAACAATTAAGCAGGAAAACATGATAATTAATCCTTACCATAATTTGCATACTATTATCACGCGATCAAGTGGGAGTAAAACTTATGTTGCGTAACATTCTCAAGTCTTTGTCAAGCAGCTGTACGTTGACTGTAAAAAAATAGCGACATGCTATTCTATATCCGCTGATATCAGTTATGGTCGAATCTTACATATCAAAACTATTTACAATGCTGAATACTTTGTTTCAAATAGGTAAATGTTTTACTCAATAAAACAAAGTAGTTTGAAGTTGACTGAAAGTTCCGATAACTGAAAGTAAGCGATAAACAAAGTTAACAAAGGACTTCGCCCACACAAGTAAATGCCTTAGTTAACATTGCAAGCTCTTCCAAGAGAGCATTTCTGCTGTATGTTGCTCTCTTCTATGCGTTTTATAAAGGAAATACCAGAGATATAAGCAAGATTTTGTCTCCGTGTTGAGAAATGGCATAATTGAAAACACTAAACCTGATGAATTTAAAATTAGAGCACAAGGAGATACAGATTGCCATATTTTTAATCATAAACCACAAACTGAGTTTTTATCATATTCACAGTAAGTTTCAAAAAATAGGAAGCCATTTGAACCGCATGAGAGGAATTTTAGATAAACGGCTATGGAGCAAAGGATGTGTTTTCCTTGACTTAGAAAATGTGAGGTCAAAGTGAGCGATGATTACTACTCAGTTGTCAACAATTTGTTAACCAAATGACAATCTTAACTAGAGTTATTAGACTCGTTAACACTTAAACAAGTGATCACGCAAAGTTTTCTCCCTCGATAGTTATGCAATTACGGCAGTAAAAAGAGAGATTCTTTATCTTCTTATATATTAACATTTTTGCCAGTATGTACTTATGGGTGATGATGTTGTATTAGAAAGGAAAATTCTGTTGCTTTACCTTTTGAATTGAGTAGGTACTCAAAATAAAGTAGAAGCTTGCAGTGTGGCATGTATATATTCCACTTTTGTCACTGGATTTGAGAGAGCGGATAATGCACTAACAGCAAACGATGTCAAACGCATTACTGCGATTGAGGCTTGTACTCGCAACTAGAAACTCTGAAGGCAGTATTCGTATCTGATCGCCACGTACAATTCATTCATAGTGTACATTTATAAATATAAATATTTTATCTATTAAAGGTGTATTTAATATATTTAATAAGCAAAATATGAATAAAATTTTTATAGCTCTAAAATGGCATCCTTCACAAACGCTTCGAAACACCCGAGACACGAATGTGGCAGCGAAAAGTAATGTACTTGTTAAGACGGTTATTAAGTAAACACAAAATCGAGGTCTATTTTCATGTGAGTCCATATCTTTTAATTTTCGTTAGTCTTAATGGTAATGTATGTAATTATGTGAAATAGTAAAATAAATATGGTATTTTAGGAGTTTTAAACGAAAACCATTAAGTATGTATCTATGGCAATGTATTTATGCTGATGACCATAGCGCAACCTGGTCACAGATTCATAACTTAGTGATATTAAGATGGATAGGACTACATCCTTATAAAAACATCTGAAAGAGCAACTTAGCAAGATCAAGTAGCACGATCAAGTAGCACGATCAAGTAGCAAGATCAAGTAGCACGATCAAGTAGCACGATCAAGAACTCGTACAGATCATGTCTGATTTCATTGATAGTGAGCTGTACGGATTATAAGAGCATTTCTAGAGCTTTCGAGTGTTTACTTTGGTTAGTTCATTATGTCTCCCCCTACAACTCGTTTGGTCCTTTATAATCTCTTACTTTATGACCTTCTTATGTCAGTTAATAACAGCAGAAACACTGTGTCTTTTTAGTTACCATTATTATCTACAAATATACTCAAGTATCCTTTGCTTCCACTGCCTTTTTAAGCCTATGCTAATGTTTTTCAGGCTTCCATGCACTATAAAAGAAGTTACTTTTTAGTCTATGATCTCCAATATTTCCCTTTCGGTTGTCAACAATATCGTTGTCATAGACTTTTATCGTAAAGAAGAACATTTTGTCTTTGGAGACCAGGACTAATTAAGGATGATGTTATTAATGCTTATGTAGAAGTCAATTAACAATTGACACAGTATGCCAACAGTGAAAGACCTGGGAGGTAAACACATAAGGCCCTTGAGACAAATGAGGAAGACATTGAAATTTTGTTGATGTATAAGTTTGTATTGAAATGCCTTTCTGTCCTTTCTAAAGACTATATTGATGTTTTTCTATAAGGAAAGAGAGCATGCGCTTTTCCTTAATCAATTTCACGCATGCTTCCTTCGGCTTACCTGTGGACTCGGATAAACGTTCAGGGGCTTTTCGTATGGCAAGTGCAACATATAATGAAGGAAGCACTGGGTAGTAAACAGAGTTAACTGAAAAGGTGTGTTTACCTGGCTGGAACAAAAAGCTGATGACAAAGGTTTCTTTTCAGTCGATTACGTAATAGCTAAAAATGCCTGGATATTACTGGCTACTCTCGGGTTGCCCTAAAAAGTAGCCTGAAGTTTTGTGAAAAGCAAGTTTAAAAAAGGTGTCTCAATTTTTATCCTTCCAACTGATAAAGATTTAATCACCGCATGGTAAAGTTCAAGAAAGAAGAAATTTCACTGACTCTACCATGATTAGGACGCCAACCTTTCTTACTGTCTACATCTACCAACTAAACTCTCGAGTCGTTAGTCCGAGCACTAAAACTTTACTAGTTTACCACTTGCTTATCCAAGTCTGCTGATGGTATGCATCACATTCTATTGAACGCAGTCGTCAGTCCTGTTTGTATGAGTTAGTTGTAATGTCTTACGATTGAAAACATCAAGTGGCCACATTGTTTGGTCTATAAGAGTAGTGAGGTACTCCTTTACAATGCAAAATGAGCTTCAGCAGCTATTCTGAGCATTTTAGTGTTTCAAAAGTGTAATAGTAGACATTGACGCAATTAATAGTTTAACATTACTTGTTTTTGAGCTTGTTTCTATTAATCTAAAACAATTCGTGACTAAGCATTGGGGGTTTTTTGCACTTTGTGCAGAGTGTGTGAAGATTAAGTAGGGTTTTGAAAGGATTTATACATTTTCCGATTGTCGTAATGCCAGAATCTTAATAGTCTGTAGAACAGCACTCAAAAATAGAAACTTTAACACGAGTTAATAAAGTTAGTTGGAGAGATCAATATTAGTGTAATTTGGTAGCGGACGTAAACTAACTAATGTTTTTATTGACTTAAGCTGTTTCTCCTGTTGTTGATTGACTCAATAAACCTAAGAAAAGTGGCCGCAAAATAAATTTGAGGAAAAATTAAGTCGGTTCAGTTTTAACCTGAGATAATGACGCTTCACACAGCTTAAATGCCATGACCCAAATATGTCATATTGTTAACAATACCAAAACATTTGAAGCAATCTTTCTTTTCCTAACCTGAAAAATAACCTAAGTAAATCTAGTGTATGCATTGTTGTTTATTTATACGTATAGTTTCTGAATGAAGAGAAATTTAATCTGAAGACCGTGGATCGATTGTTACAGTCACTTTTAGAAGATGATTATACACCTTGCTATGGAAAACGAATGGGAAGAAAGGTAATTTATTTGCTATCAATAGAAATGCAAAGAAAGACCATATATATTCTTCAGCACAGAACATCTATTGATTTTTAATACGTAGATTTTGCAATGCTAGTCATTTTCAAGTAAACTTATCTGGTTTCAATTATTCTTTGTTATAAGAGGGTTAAAAATTAGATGCTAAATGGGCTAGCTTCTGAGTTTAAAGACAATATGATATCTGTAAATTATTTACCATCCGTATCTATCTGACGTGGCTTATCAACCCCTTTTGCATTGACCTCTTTCTGACATTCAATCTGTAAACATTTTTGTATATTTCTAAAAGTTTGCTTTCTTGAATTGCAATTTATGACAGATTTTCCGTCTAAATAACATTTAAATGTCACCTTAATTTGCTAATTTCTTTATCGTGACATGAAATGCTAATGTTTTTCTACAAATATATACACTATTAGCGGCTTCCTATCATTTAAAAAATTTATATTCGTTCAGAACTATTCGTGCTTATCAATATTTGCATTGTTTGTTATTAAAAAGCATTTGTTAATTTTAAGAAAAATTATATTACAAGACAACCTGATCACACCAAAGTTATCTTGTAAACAAACCGTAGCCAACATCAGTTGATAGCAAAGTTTAGAAAATAGAAACACCTCATATTTTTACCTCTAATAAAATTACGATTCAACAAAATTAACCTCCTCCTTCACAGCTTGCGACTCCTTTACAGGAGTTAATTATATGGTCTGTACTTAATGATATGGGGGACATGACGTATCGACTAATGCAGATTGGAAACGAAAATCTTCTTGCAAACTGCCTTGTTGTTACACGACTGTATGCCACATTGAGTGATCACTTTATCAATGACTCGAGCTCACAGAATCTTCGAAGAAGAAGCAAGTACGTATAGCTGTTATTACCTCCGCCAAGAAGTTACTGTTTTCGTTACCGCTTGTCTGTCTGTCTTTTTGTTTGTCCGTTAGCAAGTTAACCCAAAAGGTATGGTCAGATCCTGGCAACACTTTTATTAGAGGTGTGTATTACTCCATGGAAGAACTCATTAACTTTAAGAAATGATCCCGATGGCCGTTCGGATTCTGGGTGACTTTGACATTTTGTCCTGTGGATATCCTACCGTCTTTGACTTTCATGTTTATGTTGATTACCTAATCTGTAAGCACATTGAGTGATCAGTGTAGTGATGAATCTAGCTCACAGAGTCTTCGAAGAAGGAGCAAGTATGTATAGCTATTTTTTGTGTTCTTTACCTAATCCGTAAATGCTTCAAATATACATAGGAGAGCTGTTACATAGAAGGCTATCTGGTCATGAAAAAAAGCACAAAAGCATGGTTAATTGACCGGAATTCTTAACCACGGTTAACATGCACACTCCACTGAATGAGGTATCGAGTATAAGTGCTACGGTGTACGCCTCTGGCCTGATGAACACTGACAAGTCATGACAAGTTTTAAATATGTTTAGGGCAGAAACTAGGGCATTTTGCATAAGGACAGTTCCATTAATTTTATGCAGTGTTTAATGGCTAGTCTAGCTCACTCCTTGAGTATAACACTGTTCCAATTCATAGACAAAGTAGCCTGTGCAGGATTTATGCACTTTTCTCGGTCAAAGCTTGTGTTAGATTGAGATACATGGTTTCCTCTCCTGAATTCATTCCCAATCATTTTCTGCTCAATTTCCATTTCACGGTCTCTAATGTTTGTTTTTCAACACTTATTCCTTTTTACAGAGAATTCAATGACCTTGCATTAAAGATTTTGTCACATTACTATAGTTACGACACTCAGTCTGCAGTGTTGTATGTTCAAGAGAGTATTCCACTTTGGAGAGGCCTCAGTATCATCTCGTTGGCTGCCAATATGGAGTTCCTTGCTTTTGTTGCTCATCCTTGTTGCCAAAAGGTGTTGGATGACGAATGGGAAGGAAAGGTGCGAAAACTAAATGATTGACTACTAATTTGAAGATGGGATCTGTCTTCCTAGATATTTTTGTGGCCTTGAATTGAACAATAACATCTATACACAAATTTAAGAGCACAAAATCTTGCTAATATTGCATAAAATTTATATAAAAGCTTTTAAAGACGTCCTTAGTTACTGACGATAAAAACTCCAAGGTAAGGCAGAACTCGTGATTGACCATTTGCGGTTTAAGCGGGTTCGGTTTATTCAATTACGCTTGACAATAGGGGATGCTCCAGCCAAAAGAGAACATCCCTAACATCGAAAGCTGATTGGCTACTTTCCATTTATGAGTGCTCAAGCCCAGTCACTGATTGGTTAAAGTCAGTTGTAAAACGATTAAAACATTGATCTGGGAGTGCTCGAACGCTTACCAATACTCAGAAATATACAATCTGTTCCCTAGATAAACCAGGTGTCAATGATCACAAGTGGCAATGGAGATTCACTATGGACAGACCATCAGATGTCAATGTCAAGGAATAGGGGTGTAGCAACATCAAAATTCGTGTACCATTGAATATTAGGCGACATTGGGAGTCCAATTGTTACCAAGTCAAATTTTGCAATCATTAAATCTTTCTTTTGGAAATCTGAAGGTTGCTCGTGCAACTGTAGCTCCCCTTAGATACACTAGTTTTATTATGTTTTCTGTTGCAGCTACATTTTTGTTAGCTATATTTTGAAAGCTTATTTAACAATTCCTGTATTACATTAGTTTAAGTAAAAATGTATTTGTGTGCGACCCATGAGTAATGCGTGTGATAGAGGCGTAAGCAACTTTTTGACACTTCCAGTAACATAGATACGAACCACAATCATTTATTCAAAAGTGTAAACATTTTTTGTACTTTGCATATTTGATTATACGAGCTCAATAACATTCATTTTTGTTTAAAATTCTAGAGATTGAAAGCATCGGCATCCTGGGAAGAGAGAATCAAAAGAGGTTTTCAATCCAAGGCAAGAAGAGTATCAGAGCCTGTTGTAGAAGGAGGAAGCTTCAAACTTAAACAGAGTCAAAAACACAAGCTATGGACATCATTTTTTAATTCGTTATTAAGAAAGCTTGGATTCTTTTTCGTTGTACCAAGAGGAAAGATGTATTTACATGTGGTAGGTTATATCGAGATATTTTTTTTGTAGTTAGATAAGCATAAAGGAACTAAAATTACTTTTTCTTCTATCTTTTTTTAAGAAATCGTAAATGCTCTCAAACTGCGACAATACTATTTGCGACCTTGTAGCACAGGGTGTAAGGACATAATGGCTTGAAAATTTACGGCATTGCACTAAAAACATACTTGAAAGCTTTGGAGTCTGTCTACATTAAAACAAGGAAACCAGTACTCTGTAGGCAGAAAGACTTCGTTTTTTTCACTTGGACTCTTTCAATAATGTTTTGTTTCTTCATTTTCCCTTCTTTCTTTCCTTTCCTGTTTATGATTGGCTAGTTTTGATACATGCTTCGAATAAACAGGTTGCCATATACATATACTTTCCTTTTTGACAATTCATACTCTGAAGAACGTCGGAGGAAAAAGCTTTTAAGTATGTTTTTAGCGAAATGTTGCAAATTTTCAATGCGATTATCAAGTTTTGTATCTCAAAAAGATTGTTCAAATAATGACTGCTTGGTATGCTGTCTTGGATGTTATTTTGTACGTCCGACCTGAAACATTATTAAGACATTTAAGTTGGCTATATCACTAAAATAACGATTGATTCAAAACCAATAATGTGACATTAGTCTCCAAGCACGATCATTTGATATACGTAATATAGGCTAATAGAGTAGACTAAATAAGAAAAAACATGCACTGGGTAGGAAAGTAAGAAATTGTGATGATTAAATACAATTCTACGAAGTTTAAATGAGGACCTTGCATCAATCTTTTAATACAAAATATCCTAGTTGCCTTTTATCAAACAGCGATGTCTATGGACTTTCTGAAAATAATGATTGATTCAAAACCAATAATGTGACATTACTCTCCAAACACGATTATCTGATATACGTAATATAAGCTAATAGAGTAGACTAAACAAGAAAAAACATGCACTGGGTAGGAAAGTAAGAAGTTGTGTTGACTAGTGAAACTAAGATATCAGCATTTTAACTTTAGGAGTATAATAACGAAGTTTATAGTGCAGTTCGGTATTTTCGATTAAAGGAAAGGCTCAATTATTTTCATTAATCATTCCATTAATCATTTCCATTTCCATTTCTATCAATTGATTGAATAGAATTTTCTTATTTAATGTCGTTTGAATGCTTTGAAAATCAAAAGATTTCCTGTAGAAGGTGCGCAGTAAAAACCTATCAAATAGCCCCTTGTTTAATAATTAATGATGAAGGATGTTGAAGAAGTCCAGAGAAATTTCTATAATACTCTGCTAATACAATTAGGAAAAAATGACCAAATAGTGTTAAGTTTGAATAGCTGAGAATGAATAAAGGCGAAAACGAAAGTTCTCAATTTTGTCCGTGGTCTCGGTGCATCAGAGATTATATGCTAGATGTGTGAAGATAATTAAGCAAGGTATAACTAGTAAATCAGGACATATAAGTAATTGGTCTTCTGAAACACTCGGATATGTACTCCTCACTGCTGCATAATTGCTGAATTGACTGTAATTCAGACTTACAACCAATTTATCAAAAGCCATCCCTACAATCACTCCTCGTCTTCCGAATAGTATTCTTTGTCAACAAATTACGAACCACTGGAAAAGTAATTTTAAATCTCGGTTTATTTCTGCAGATAATATATTTGGTGTTTCTTGCCATGTATTCCTACATTGTCTTGGTAAAACATGGAAAAGAACATGATGTACTCAAATGGTTGGTATTTACAATTGTTCTTGGTTTAACAGTGGACGAGGTCAGACAGGTGAGTGTCAAACATTGTAGAGTTCACTTGACTATTTTTCCATAGCCAATATCTACTACAGAAATATAAAGTTACAATAGATTGGAAAGTATGTGACGTATACTAAACAAAGCGACATTTATAGTAGACATTGCCCCGACAGCAAAGAGCGATTTTTTACCTACTTCCATTCAAATTTTTTACGGATATAAAACTGTGCACACGACACTACTTCTTGGCGGAGTTTGAAAAAGAATTAAAAGCCATGTTTCTGGAAATAGCAGAAACTATGGCTAAAAAAGTATTGCAAAAGTAGGTGAATGGCCCTACACATTGTATTCGATACATGTCCATAAACAGGAAATGAATGAAATGAATAACGTACATTTTGCTATGAAAGCACCATTTACTGTCCACAGTAACAATAATGTCTTTATCATTAAGTCCATCAAAAGTACATTTTTCAGTCAGTATAATATTAGCTAGATATGTTACGTCACTCAATTATTTCTTTAATGCAATATTCCTTAAAATTTTCTCGAGTTTGAAGTGTAGGAAGGAGGAAAAAGCCATACTTCTTTGTCCCCTAGTGCAGAATTGTACATTCTAATTATTTCAAAGTCTATTAGATATTTTTTTTCTTAGCGAGGCAAAGAACTGTTGCTGTTTCAAGCGACAGAGTTTTCTCAAAATCAAAAGCAAACTTATATCCAACAATTTCATATTAAAACGTATGAGTTTTCTTTGCTTTGTGAGCCCATAGTAGATCATCTTGCTCATTTTTTTTTTATTCCTATGTTTATTTGTAAATATATTGTATAAATATTTCATTTTGTAGGTCGTGGAGGTCAGGAAACACTCCCAGGTGAAGAAAGTGAAAGAATGGGGTGAAAGTGTTTGGAACCTATTGGATGCTGCATCATTGATTTTATATTTGGCTGGCTTCATTACACGCTTTTATAAAAACTATGATGGAAAAATTGTTAGCAGCACATCTCTGCTTATCTTTTATCTCAAATTGCTTCAATTTTTCAGAACAAGTGAATTTCTAGGACCATACGTTGTCATGATATTCAAAATGGTAAGTTATATTGATACCATAAATGGTAAAATGGATTAAAATACCATGTGTATAAAGTGCCACATTTGTGTTTAAGTTAAAAATGCGAAATAACTTCCGTTTTTGAACTTCTCTTTACCTCCCAGTGAAATATGTATTTGAAGTTCTCGTTTGGATGCAAATGAGAATACCATATAAGTTGAAATAGTAGATGGATCGATCTCGTGTTTGAAAATGGAGGCCAAAGTACAAATTTTCGAAAAGGTGCAGACTTGGGTAATGTGATCGTCATTTTGAATATTAGGTCTTATCTTTCATAGGTAGTATTTATCAACGTGACCTCGAAATGGTTACAAGCGTTACTGGAATTGGATTTGTTTGTCTGAAACCATTAAAATTATATATTGTTGAGGATACCTGTGTTGAAAGAAAAAAGGTCCCCAGCGTATATCCCAATGCGATGTGATCAATTGAGGCTTCCTCCTCTTATGCAATAACTATGTTCCCTGTTTCTTCACGTTCCAAAATTATGTGGCAATTTTTATCTTCAGGGAATTATTAGGAAATCATTTTGAAACGATCTCGATACACTTACATATAGTTTAGGATGTAACTAACAGTACAATACTTTGAGAGCAGCAATGCTGTTCTTGGTATGAAATGTAGTTCTGTAATATGTGTACTTAACAAACATGGTTAATTTGTGCATGTCATTTATCTTTCAATTTAGCTGAAACAGATGGTGGGATTCATATTGGTTTTAATCGTGGTAATGATGGCATTTGGTATATTTATTACAACATTGCTGTATCCACGCGAAGAGGCATCCTGGCGTATACTATTTCGTGTTTTATACCGGCCCTTCCTGCTAATATTTGGAGATTTGAACGTGGAGACGGACTGTAAGTACTACAATCTTATTGATAATTCATGCGCATTTGAACCAAAAGCAAGGAATTTTCTAATGTTGGAAATGATCCGATGACATTTTTGATAAAGCTAGACTAAAGCAGGAGAACAAGACAAAAATGCCTGAGTTTAGTGGCTTCATTTGGGATAAAGGATGAAGTTTATACTTCGCTAACGATTAAGTTTAAAAGTCCAATAGACAACCTCGCTTGTATTATCTACATTCTAAAAGTTATTTGTTACCTATCCACTTCGTGTCATGTGGCACATAAGGCCTCTGCGTGTATCCTCCACCTATATCTGTCGTTCGCCGCCGTCTTCACTTGGTTCCATCAGCCTCATCCTACTCGTGTCTTTTCCGCTTTGACCGTCCTTCACCATGTTGTTTTTGGATTTCTTATAGGCTCCGTATCTTTTTTAGTTGTTATATTTAAAGTGCAACATTTTATTTATTTCTTGTAGTGTCACCAGATAAATCCATATTTGGGACAAAGAAAGTTCGAGAAAGTACAGAGATCATCTTGATAGTGGCCCTTGCGCTTTATCTGCTCTTTGCCAACATCCTTCTCATCAATTTGATGATTGCAATTTTCAAGTGCGTTTTTAAATTTGATTTCTTTCTGTTCACAAATATGTTTTACTATGATGACATTACTTCATTTCTCTTTCTTAAATTGGCTAAGTCACTAAACTAGTAACAACTTGGCAGTAAACGAATCAGGCCAACAAATTAACCTCCTTTTGAACATGAGGTCAAAATAGGGTCTAGACCAGGTTTTTCCCATCAGAGATAATTATCAGCCACGACATCAGATAAAAGGTCAAAGATCAAAGTGGCAAGACAAAACTGTATTTCAGAATGAGTTCCTACCATTGCCCAATTTGTTGCTAGTTTGGAAAACGGCGTAAAAAATGTAGTTTTAAAATACATTATTTATATCCTGACCAGGCCGGCACTTTTTAATTAAGTTTTGTTCCTTAATATTACTATAATTTTTGAATCAAGTTACTTTTTGTCATGTCCGCTAATAGTAAGTAAAAGACCATTAGTGGTTTGACTTACCCGGCTTCAGTGGTTTGACCTGACAAGAAGCTCCTCTTGCGTGGTATACATTGTTGTCTTATTTCTGTTTGATCATACTTACAATGTTTTGGACACCGTTACTTAAAATGGACAGTCGTTAAACATTGACATCAATATTTTATTTTCAGTTTCAAGTTGGATTTGAACCGTTATATTCTTACGATTGGGGACTTTAAAAGTTAAATCCCATTTCCTTTTCTGCTTTATAGCTTTCTGTAGCTAGTTTGGTTTAGGCTGCCCGATTCTAAATAAATACATATTTTGTCACTATCCCTTTGGAGAAAAGGACAATGTATAAGCAAAGTTTTGAACTATAAGGCCTTAGTCAAGCAAGATAATTTTCCAGGTAACTTTTGATCTTTGTTTGTTATTACCTAGCCCCACCGCGCTACATGGTTGTGAATCATTCTCTTATTTGACTCTTAAATAGTTGAGCTTCATTATATAATATTTTTCCAATTGTCATTGCTTTAGCAATGTGTATGAAAAAGTCAAGCTCTACTCAAATGAAATTTGGAAATTCGAGAAGTATGATATGATTCAAGAATTTCAACTAAAGCCTTTCTTGCCAGTGCCATTCTCAATTTTTGAAAATTCATACCGGCTTATGAAGCGGATGGTTTTGAAATGCTGTCCAAGATTCAGGGGAAAGACCCAAGGTAAACAAACCTATGGTCAATGATATTTCTGATGAGGATTGTACTTACGATATTTTATAAAAGAAATTTGGAGTACATATAAAATAACTAAGTGAATCAATGTCTTTAAAACAAGGATTAAAATGTAATAATTTCTTTCAAGCTGTTACACTTAACGTTAACCAGTCTGTAAAAGTAAGTAACCGTAGTCAGTAAGTTGTGCTTATTTCTTCAGCAAAATAAGTTTTATGTTATAATGTTAAATTATGATCTAGCATGGTTTGTTTTATGACTGTCTCATCACTATCCAAGATGACGGATCCCTCAGCACATCTGTCTACCGTTAACCTACCCACACCCACCAATATTTGAGCTTTCAGTCTAATCACCACCTACACCATAAGCACACCGTAGTCCGCTCCCTAATGGAGCATGCCTGCAACATCTCGTCCAATAAGTCACAGTTGAGATCAAACAACACCACCTACCCCTCAACCGTGATAGCGGCTATGACCTCCCAGCCATCTACCGACAGCTGTTCTCGTCAGGTCCCATGGGATCTGACGAGGCCCGACGAGAAGAGAACCAATCGATGAATTAAGGCCTTGAGAGAAGGCCGAAACTGTTTGACCAGTAAACTACTTGCTTCTGAACTACAGTTATTTGACATGGTTTGTTTATTTCCTTAACAAATAATTTTGCTCCACTTGTTCTACGTTAAATATGCTCTTTCCATAAGTTACAGGCATGGCGCTAATGTCAAAGTACTTTTAGAAATTCAATTGAACTGATACCTCTACGTCAATACGGACCTGTGAGACCCTGTTTCGGATATCCGATGGTAATAATCATAACTTAATTCGGTTCTTTACATAGAACCACGATGTCGACTTTCATACTAAAATCGAGTTAGTAAGTCTTTCAATACTGCAGCGAGACGGAGATGGCTTTTTTCCAGATAATAGAATGATATATAAAGAACAATACCAATGTCAATAAATAGGTACCTTTTAGGAACAAAACACATGCTGCCTAAAAGTGTACATGTCAATAGGTGGACACCCAATAATACGAGCGTGCGATCGGAGTTGAATGACTGAGAAACATTCGACCTTTTCCATTGAGCTGATTAACTCACTAAGAAGAGGTCAAAGTTGCAGTATTGACACCTGGGTTTGCATCTCTGGTAGTCACAATTATAACTTTTCTTCTGTTCTTTACACATAACCACCCTGTCAACTTTCATCTTGATACTCGATTTAGTAGGTTTTTTGAAGACTACAGCGAGATAGAGACGACTTTTTTGCGGATAATGACTAGGTACAGCTTAACAAAACCGTAAAATAATCCAATTAAGTGTGCACCATGTAAAAATGAGTTACAATAAGAGACAATAAGGACTGCAATTAGTTTAAAATTTTTCCTATATCTAGCCATAAGCTGCAGCATTTTAATCATCCGTCGCCTTGTCTACATTTTAATAATTTCAATTTTCTAGAGAACAAGTCAGTTGAACTGGACTACGACCTCCTTGATTATGAGAGACGATGTATTCGTAACTTCTGGATTCTTTGTGAGAGTCAGAAGTTGCTTCAAGTCGATGAAAGCATCAGCAATATTTATACGAGGTGACTGTTTCAAAGTTTAGCTTGGTAAAAGATGATTAATCAATGCTTTTCAATTCCTACTCATTTGTACTGTTGGTAGCTCCTTTATAATCATAACTGCAGGTATGTTGTTTGCCGTGCATTGCAGGTATGAACATTGTATTTAAATCAGTAGCCTCCAGTTGTCTATTTGCACTGGCGATGTTAGAACGGTAGTGACTATGTTCTGCAAACGTGGTCAATGTTAACTTTTACATTAATGCAAATATGTTTCGTTGTGGGACGCATGTGACGAAAACTGTCCAATCCCCACTCCTTATAGATAGTATTGGTCGGATATAAGGGACATGTTGAACGATTTGTTCCGAAAAAAGTGTGTAAATAGGATCACCATAAAGACTTCGCCGATGCAACGATTCCAAGTAGATATATGAGAATCAACCTCAAAAGCGAGTCACAATATGAATGACGGTTAAATAAACAATTCAAGTTTTTCATTGTTGCAATGATTAAACAGGATTCAACTTCACATAGTACCGTTAAATGGCAAGAATGTTTAGCATATAAATAGCTTGCATACCACAGTAGAGATGTATTCTTTTGTAAGAGGAATTTTTCTGCTCTTTTGCAATTCTTTAGCGTATATGTATTTCATTCTGAAATTATCTCCAGTTTTATTTCGTTTTTAGGTTACAAGCTCATTCAGCAACCTTGCAAGAAATTCAGACCAAGATGGATAATAACTTCGAAGCCATTGAGAGGATGATTCGCCGAGCAATACAAATCTCAGGGTCTCCAGAGTCAATGCCAAGATTAAGGCTGCACCGAGGCGCTGTTGTATACAACAAACTTCCCGTGAACACTTGAACTGTAAAACGTCTATAAATAAGTTAGAAGAGTGGATTTTTAAATTTCTAAAGGAGGGCTCGAAAGTGAGAGACCTTTCAAGAACGGTATGTTTGTGTAGAAACATACATCTAAGGTACAACATTGTTTTCTACTTGTTTCAGGTCTCACAATATATCTGGAGCTCCTGAAGTAATTGAAAATGATAATGGCTTTTATTTAAAATCCAAAATATAAATAAATCCTGACATTTACTTCAGCATCTCTCTCGTACGGAATTAGAGAGGTTTACAAAGTAGGAGCATGCTCAATGTTTCCACATGAAAGGTGGGCTTATTGAAGGGCTTAACTTATTGAGGGCCTAATTATGCTGGCTATAAGTCATAAATGGGCAATCAGATCGCAGACCGAAACTAGTTTCCGTTCTTATTACTTTGCTGGAACTTAGAAATAGAGCAGGAAGATTTAAAACAAAATCTTGACTTACATCTAATGCTAACTGTGCTTCTTTGAGCAAAATCACACTTTGGTAACCTTGTTTAAAAGTTGAGAATCAAAGTAAGAATGATTTCGGAATGAACAGCGACACTTTAGTTACGAAAAATGTCCATTCTGACAAATGCGGTTTTAAACATATTTTGCGTTTGATCGTTTTCAAACTTAGAAGTCAAACTGAACAGCAAGCCTTCATTACCGCCAAATCATAAGGTGTGATATCGAGTTGCAAAGCTGAAAGAAAATCATTGGTCATACTAATTTGCGACTGAGAAGGGGCATGGTCTGAAGGCCGTGGTCCAAGTGAAGTGGTTATGATCCAATATTCTCAAATCGTCATTTAAACCAGAAAACACTTATGCCCAGTGTTGAGCGGATTCTTTAAGGGAAGTCAAGACAGAAGGTTAGTAATAAAGCATTAAATTAATTTTTTACACAAGAAGAAAATACCTGGCAAATTAATCGCCTGTGAGGGCAGTAGCACTTCTTGCTATCTCAGACTTTCTTCGAACACTTCAGATGTTTCAACTCGAGAAATTCGTCTACACTTCCGCATGTTCAGGCCTCTATTTGACAAACAGTGTTTAGATTTGCGTTTACAATACAACCGAATGCGTGCAAATCTTATTCAAATTTTCACCAGGTCACACGCATACCAAAAAGCATAAGAAACCCTGCATTTTTGTCTTCTGTTTGTAAGAAACACGGGTAGGCGCAATTTTGAAATATTGGAAATCAATCAAAAAGTAGGGTACAGAAGCGAAAACTGCTTTTAACGTTTGAAGGCCATATAGCATTTCTTTTATCGCTAAAAGAAATCTTGGGAAATGGTTCTTCCTGCTAGGCATGGTGAGCATGACAATTATCTTTGCCATTGGATCTATATCACCTTAATTGAAATTTAAACAAGTTGACTAGGGACAGCAGCATCTAATGACATGTTAATGGTGTAAAGGTCATGCTGCTTTCGTGTACCGTTAGTATCTCTCTTCCATGATGTCACAAGTCAAATAGGACAAACGTGTAGTTAACAAGTCATATTTTAAAAGAATCATCTAAGATTGAAAATTCTAGGAATCCTCAAGGATTAGCTTAGACGAACTAACACCATCAGCTTGGGCAATAACACAATGCACTAACCTCAAAGTACGTGCTGGAGTAATCACAAGACGTTCTCTTTTTTCATTAAAATAGGGCATCCAAGTCCAAGTTGCAAATAATTAGTTATGCTGATTTATGTGTCACAGGGTAAAAGTTGCAGATTGCAAAATTTCATGGCAATCTGCATAAGGCAAACAATAGCATGTCGAGAAGGGCTGTTTTGCAAGTTCTTGAATTTGAAAAGTTCCATATACTACTACCTTGCATGGCGCATCTGGCCAGGTTAACAAAAGAATCTTTCCCCTCAATGTCATCAAATAATCATGCTCTTGCATTGCAGTCCACATTTAAGAAGATAACGGTAGAATATACATTGTAAATCAAAATACTTATAACATAAAGGAGAGTTTGTTTTGGTTAGTTTGTGTCCATATTAGCAAAACTGAGTAACGAAAAAGTTTAAAATAACAAGGAAATTTTACGTGAAAGCAGTTCGGAAACTTAAGATCGATTTGTGATTATATCACAACAACTGATACAGTAATGATTTACAATATAGTGGATGAATTCATATATTTGACAGGCGTGACGCCTCGACCAGTTTTGAGTTGTGGAATATATATTACATTTTTTGATAATCAATGTAATAACGTTGTAATTTTATAGTACACTATTAGCCTGTATTTTTCCAGTTTATGTGTAACAATTTAAAATTGTATTCATTGTAATTAGAGTTTGTTTCGAGTGAAAACGTTATAACAGTATCAATAATTATAAAAGGATGTAACATGATAGAGTTAAGTGGTAACCTAAAAATCCAAGGAAATTTTACTTGGTCCTCTGTAGTTTTGGACGCATATTATCGTCATCACTGCTACCATACTTAAGATGTTTACATACACTACTCTGCTGCTATAGATATAGACATGCATGTCAATCAGGTCAAATGTTATCTGCTCTAGCTAGTGCATTAATATAATAAAATGAGAAATTGTCAAATGAAATTTGAAGAAGGCAATATGATTACTCCTCTTTGGTAAGCCTAGGTTCCACTTTTCTTCCCTAGTCAACTTGTAAGCTCTTCTTCCAATAGCATTGATATCCATTCCTGATATCCAAGTGTAAGTAAACATGATATCTGAACCAGGAATTGAACCATGCCCTTTGCTTTGAAAGTAGTGCTTATACAAACTGACTGTGCTGCCCTTTAAATGAAATTAGATGTTATGAAAATAATACGATACTTAAAGAAGCAAAGAAAAACTCTGCTTTGGACGCACAAATAGAAAAATAACCAAATAAGTTTTAGTAATAGAATCAATATATATCATAATTATATATACCAATACAAGGCTTTATTAGAACGGCCTTAGGGATTGCGATGACTGCTTATTCTACATACCAGAGTAATGCTTTGATACTATAGTCATAAAGAACAATCATTTGGTTCTAGAATAGCTGCCTCGTTATATAAAGGATCATACACACGTGACTTTTTTGTATTTATTGAATTATTCAGAAGAAACATTTTTGTATCCATATTTGTAAAACGAGCTTTATTTTGTAATGAAGCTATTACAATGTGAAACTGTAATGGAATCTCATTTTTAAACCTTAACTTCTTACTCCGAGATGAAATTTGTAAGAAAATCCATATTAAACTACATGTACTGCAATACAGATAGACATATAAAGAAGTACTTTAAAAAAGTCCAAGATTGAGGTTTTACTGAGACATT